>CAUYOR010135103.1:0-39723 GCA_963573925.1 Callimico goeldii
GTGTGCCTGTAATCCCAGCTACTCAGGAGGCTGAGGCAGGAGAATTGCCTGAACCCAGGAGGCGGAGGTTGCGGTGAGCCGAGATCGCGCCATTGCACTCCAGCCTGGGTAACAAGAGCAAAACTCCGTCTCAAAAATAAAATAAAATAAAATAAAATAAAATAAATATATATATATATATATATCTGAATGAGTGGGATGGCTGTAGAAGTTGGAGGGAAGGAAAGCATTTGAATCCTGGAAAAAAGGGAGGGACTCTAACCAGGTCTGGGGGTCCCAGACAGAGAAAGCTATAGTCCTAAAGAGATGCTGGGTTTGAGGTTGGTAAAACAAAGATGGTCACAGAAGAGGATTTTTTTTTTTTTTTTTTTTTTAAGGCAGAGTTTCGATCTTGTTGCCCAGGCTGGAATGCAATGGCACGATCTCGGCTCACTGCAACCTCCGTCTCCCGGGTTCAAGCGATTCTCCTGCCTCAGCCTCCAGAGTACCTGGGATTACAGGCATGCACCACTATGCCTGGCTAATTTTGTATTTTTAGTAGAGATGGGGGTTCTCCATGCTGGTCAGGCTGGGCTTGAACCCCTAGACCTCAGGTGATCGCCACCCGGCCTCCCAGTGTGCTGGGATTACGGGCGTGAGCCACCCCGCCAGGCTGGAAGAGGATCTTAGAAGGACCGGATTCCTGAGGAGTCTCAGGACCTGATGAACAGAGGAGATAGGGTAGTCATGTACTGTTGTGCAGATTTTTTATTTTTAGAGGGTGTCTTGCTCTGTCACCCAGAGAAGGGAAGGCCCAGGCTCTTAGATCTGTGGGAGGGAAGAGGTGCCTGGGTCGGGGCTCCTGTGTCCTCGGGAGGAAGGGGTTGGGAGCTGGGAGATGAGCATTCTGAGGGCTGAGCAGCTGGTAGTGGGGACCCTGTTAGGTTCAGGAGAGGTCAAGCGTGCGCAGCCTGGGTCCCGGGAGGCGGAAGGAAGGAAGGAAGGAGATCAAAGCAGAGCCCGCGGTTAAACAGTTTTATTTTTCTGGAGGGCGCGCGGCTTGGGGCTGGGAGCGGGTGGAGGCGGCCGGGCGTGGCGGGGCGCTCACTCCCGCTTCCGCAGGTGGATGTAGATGATCCCGCTGACCAGGGCGAGGGGGAAGGCCACCCAGGCCAGGGCGAAGCAGTAACCGAAGCTGCCCCCTCGCGGGTGCTTCACCAGGATCTCCTCGGCGTGAATGGCGTAGATCAGGGCCCCGGTAAACACCGCCACGCCTGGAGAAGACGGAAACCATGCGTCACGCAGTACCCTCCAGGAAGACTACATTTCCCAACATCCCCGGGGGGCAAAGAAGCGCCAGAGGGCGAGTGGGCAGCGCTGCTGCCTGCTGGGAGTTGTCGTTCTCTCCCCAGCGCCGTGCAACAGCAGCGCGGCCTTGGGTGACTGATTTAATAATCTCTCTAGGTCGCATTTGCCCTTCCATAAAATGGGACTATATCTCTCTGTCCATTCAAGGAATATTTTTGAGTGTGTTTCTATAAGCCAAACGTGCAATCGTAGATTAATAAAGCAAGAGAGAGGCTTTGCAAGAACCCAGGGAGATGATTCCCAAACTGAGGACTATGATTAAGTTAGCCCTTTGCACCTGAAGTCAAGATATTGAAAAATAAGCAAAACTCCCTGAAGTGTCTGATGCACAATATGCACGTGAGATACAGCAGTTGGCTGACAGAAATACCATTAGTCTTATGATTCAGAGATCTCTACTGAGGTGCTAATTAGCTTATCCCCCCCCACCACGCCCCCAATTCCTGGGATCGAAACTATTTACCTGTTACCAAAACTACGAAACTCCTTCCCCAGCCCTGGCTCCCTGAAGCCCTAAATTCCCTAATGACTCATAAGCACAAGCCACAACTATCATTAGCCACTGAAAACTACAAGTCCCAGCAATCCCTGGGGGCAGAGAGGTAGCCCACAGAGGCACCTCCTGTGGCTCCTGGGGTGTTGAAAATTGTTTTCTTCTACAAGAGACCCATGCTCAGGGCCCCCAGCATCCTGATGCACCCCACTCCCTTCTGCTCAATTCTTGGGGGGTTAGGGGTGGGGAGGGGCAGTGCTCACTGGTGCAAAGCTGGCAGAGGCCAGTGGCATAGAAGAGGCCTCCTCGTCGCATGGTGTAGAGCTGGAACATGAACAGGATGAAGGACAGACAGCAGAGGATGAGAGAGAGCACCATGAGGACCTGCACCGCCTTCAGCCAGCCTGCAGTAAGGAGGACACAGAGGGGACATCACGGTGGGTCCAGAGTTCCAGCTCTACCTGCTTGCTCACCATGTGACCCTTCTCTGCCCCATCCCTGCTCCCCTTTAGAGCCATACAAGCTTAGATACTTAGATGTATCACTTACATTGACCTTGAGCCCTGTGACCTTGCTAAATTCTCTTCTCAGTTCTAGTAGTTGCTTTGCAGATTTTTTTTTTTTTTTTTTTTTTTGAGACCAGGTCTTGCTCTGTCATCCAAGCTGGAGGGCAGTGGCACAATCATGGCTTACTGAAGCCTCATCCTCCTGGCCTCAAGGAATTCTCTCACCCCGTCGTCCCACGTAGCTGGGACCACAGGCACAAGCCACCACACCTGGGTAATTTTAAAATTTTTTTATAGAGACAGGGTCTCCCTATGTTGCCCAGGCTGGTCTTGAACATTGGGACTCAAGTGATCACCCCTCCTCAGCTTCCCAAGGTGCTGGGATTACAGGCATGAGCCACTGTGCCTGTCCACTTTGCAGAATTTTAAAGGATTTTCTACATAAACAGTATGTTTAGTGGGAATAGAGACACTTTTCCCTAATTCATTTCCCAGGACTTTAATTTCTTTTTCTTAACTTGTTGCATTGGCAACTCCAGCAAAACATTGAATAGAAGTGGTGAGAGCAGGCCACATGCTTTAATCTGAGTTTTCATTAAATCTTTCACACAGAATTTTACATAGGTGCAGCATATCTATAACTTTACTTTAGAACTCCAATGCACCTGGCCCCACCCCTTTAAAACCTTTTTTTTTTTTTTAAGATGGAGTCTTACTCCTGTTGTGCAGGCTGGAGTGCAGTGGTGCAATCTTGGCTCACTGCAACCTCTACCTCCTGGGTTCAAGTGATTCTCCTTCCTCAGCCTCCCGAGTAGTTGGGATTACAGGAGTGCACCACCACGCCTGGCTAATTTTTGTATTTTTAGTAAAGTTGAGGTTTCACAGTGTTGGCCAGCTGGGCTCGAACTCCTGACCTTAGGTGATCCACCTGCCTTAGCTTCCCAAAGTGCTGGGATTAGAGGCACGAGCCACTGTGCCCAGCCCCCTTTAGAACCTTAAAGTGGTTTCAGCCCCATCCCCTGGGAACTTGGATAAATTGGTCCCAGGCATCCATTCAGAGCACCATCCCCATCTCCTTAGAGCTTTGGAAACATAATCTAGTCTTCTCAGAATCTTGGGAGCTTTCTTTCTGTTCCTTAAACCTGTAGCATGCCATCTCACCCTTTCTGAGTCAGAGGATGAGGCTTTTATCTATATGGCCTCTTCAAAACAGGAGGTACAGGCCGAGCACAGTGGCTCACACCTGTAATCCCAGCACTTTGGAAGGCTGAGGCAGGTGGATCACCTGAGGTCCGGAGTTTGAGACCAGCCTGGCTAACATGGTGAAACCCCCGTCTCTACTAAAAATACAAAATTGGCCAGGGGTGGTGGCGCACACCTGCACTCCCAGCTGCTCGGGAGGCTGAGGCAGGAGAATCGCTTGAACCTCGGAGCCAGAGGTTGCAGTGAGCCGAGATAGAGCCACTGTACTCTAACCTGGGCAAGAGCAGCAAAATTCCGTCTCAAAAAAAAAAAAAAAAAAACAAGAGGTAGGTACATCCAGACAGGTGGGACATGCATCAGCCCTAGGCACTCAGCCACTCAGGCCTGGACCCCACCCACTCCATCTTTAAGGGCTTCCCAATTCTCTGTCCTCTGAGGACACTAGGGGTTTCCTTCCTCTTTGCAGACCAGTCCCGCCCCCCTCACCCCTCACCATTCTCGCTGACGTTACTGCAGGCCCATGTTTTGTTTTCGTTGTTCCACGTGCAGTCATACCAGAGATTCAGGGACTCTTTCCCAGGGAGAGTCCACCAGGACTGGGATGGACAGAGAATGAAACACGGGGAAGGGTTAAGGAAGGAGAGGGGACAGGGTCAGAGAGACTGTGGGGAGGGTTAGGAAAAGGGCGAGGTGTCTGGGCTGGGGTGGAACTGGGGAGAGCTAGGATTTAACGTGAAAGGGGGTGGGGTCAGAACAGGGAGGAGGCATTGGAGGTGGAGCTAAAAGGGTCAATCTGGTGGCTCAGGCCTGTCATCCCAGCACTGTGGGAGGCCGAGGTGGGTGGGTCATTTGAGGCCAAGGGTTCGAGACCAGCCTTGGCAACATGGTGAAACCCCGTCTCTACTAAGATACTGAAATTAGCCAGGCATGATGGTGGGTGCTAGTAATCCCAGCTGCTTGGAGGGGGCTGAGGCAGGAGAATCGCTTGAACCCGGGAGGCCGAGGGTGCAGTGAGCCGAGATCGAATCACTGCACTCCAGCCTGGGGGACAGGGTGAGACCCTGTTTCAAAATAAGTAAAATAAATACTAGGTAAAAGGGGCGGGGCCAGAGTGTTTTTAGAGGAGGGGCGTGGCGGGATTGTGCAGGGGAGCAGAAGGGCCCTGAGCTCCAAGTAGGCTTACCTTGTCCAAGGTGGCCACGAAAAGCAGGATGAGAATGAGGATGTGAAGGGCCGAGACCACCAGCAAGAGGAGCGACATGGCTGCAGTGGAAGCCTGGGGAGGGGGAGCAGGGAACAGAGTCTCAAGAGGTTGGCACAGGCCAGGCACAGTGGCTCATACCTATAATCTCAGCCCTTGGGAAGCAGAGGCAGGAGGATCACCTGAGGTCAGGAGATGGAGACCAGCCTGGCCAACATGGTGAAACCCCATCTCTACTAAAAATACAGAATTAGCTGGGCATGGTGGCCCATGCCTGTATTCCCAGCTACTCGGGAGGCTGAGGCAGGGGAATCACTTGAACCCGGGAGGCGGAGGTTACAGTGAGCAGAGATTGTGTCATTGCACTCCAGCCTGGGCGACAGAGCAAGACTCTGTCTCAAAAAAACAAAAGAGTTTGGCACAAAGGTAGGTGAGATGTCTCCTGATGGAGGAAGGGCTTCGGTGCAGACACCTGGGTCTCTCAGGGAGAAGGGGGCTGGGGCCTGGATTCCCGAGTTCCTCATGGGCTGCAGGGGTGGAGAGGGCCAGAGATGGACTCTTGGGGTCCCGGAATGAGGAGGATTAGCAATGTGGCTCTTTTCTCCCCAGAGCCCTGTCTCTAGGTACATACAGGCCAGATAGTGAAAATTCAAGTTGAGACCCCTGCCTTGCACCCCGATGTATCAAGAGCGAGGAGCTGTCCCCAGCGACAGGCATCCTTGACTCACACCACTCCTCTCCTGGGGTGAGGGGAGGAGGGGGACCTGGTGAGTCATCTGGTGACTCATCCCACCCCCCTGCCTCTAAGCACCAGGGAAACCCCAGCCCCTGGCGATGTCCATGAGGTCCTCACCCCACCCTGCTGCCAGACTGGCGCCTGCTGGGCATCTTCTGGAGGAAATGGATGGGATTCGCACTGGGGGGAAGAGAGGCCTGAGAAGGAGTTAGCCTCCCAGGACCCTTTGGTCCTGGGAATGGAGGACCTAGATGTCTCCCGGACTTGGGGTGTTGTCACGCAATGCCCTGATCTTAGGGCCCTCAGAGGAGAGTGGGCACGGCTCAGGAAAAACTGCATGAAGTTTTCCCGTGCAGGGCTCTGCAAGACCCCAAAACTTTGCCCAGCCCCACCCCTTCCTATGTCCCCATCTCAAGTACTAGGAGACCACTTATTAAGTTACAAGGATTTCCAAGAGTGGGGGGATCTCTCCCAGCCTGGGGGTGTCCTTCCCAAACTGCTACATTCCCAAGTAAATTAAGAAGCCTCAGGCCGGAATAACGGACTGGAAACTTACCGAGAGCCGCGAAAAAAGTCAGAGCTGGAGTCGGAGTCTCGTCCCTCGCTCGGGCCTCCGTGCCCCGCCCTTCTCCTCCCTCCTTCCACCCTCCCGAGGCCCCCACCTCCCGCCTCCCTGGCCGCCTTCCTCCCTCCCGCTCTCCCCTCCAATCCGGAACCCTTTCTTTCTCGCTGGCTTTCCTCCTGCCTCTCTTCTCTCCCTCCTGCCCTCGCTTTCTGGGCCTCCTCCTCTCTTGCTACCGTTTTCCTTTCTCTCCTCCTCTCAATATATACCGACCCTTTTATACCCACCCTCACCGCACCCAGCTCAGGTCGGCCGCCAGTGGGAGGGCCCAGGCACTCCGGTTCCTCTTTCTTTGGGCCCCCACCCAGTCCCCCCAGACAGTCATCATTTGGGGCTCCCTCCCAGGGTTGAGATGAGAGGCTCCTGGAATGGGGCCCTCGGGTGGGGCAAGCGTCAGGAGTGGGAGGGCCCGATTCTTAGGATCCTTGGGTCTTGAGGTCTTGTCCTGGGACGGGATGTCTGCTTTACCTGATGGACTTGGAGCTGGAGAGGAGTCTGGGAAAGGAGGCCAGATTTCTGTGGCATGGATGGAGGTTGGGCTGGTGAACTTGGCCCCGTGGTGAGGGTCAGAGGATGGGAGGTGAAATTTGTGAAACTCGGCAACGCACGGTGACTCACGCCTGTAATCTCAGCACTTTGGAGGCTGAGGCGGGTGGATCACTTGAGCCCTAGAGTTCGAGACCAGCCTGGCCAACATGATGAAATCCTGTCTCTACTAAAAATACAAAAATTAGCCGGGTATGGTGGCCTGCGCCTGTAATCCCAGCTACTCTTGGGACTGAGGCAGGAGAATCGCCTGAATGCGAGAGGTGGATGCTGCAGTGAGTCGAGATCGCACCGCTGCACTCCAGCTGGGCAACAGGAGACTCTGACTCAAAAAAAAAAAAAAAAAAAAAAAAGGAAATGTGTGAAAATAGGGAAGGGGGAGGTGGGGGAAGTTAAGGATCCTAGCGCCGTCATTTCCTGGCTCATTACCTTGATCCAATTCTTTCACCCATCTGGGTTCCAGTATCTTGGTCTATGTCGAGAGAATAATAACACTGACAAAATGCTATTACTGATAATAATAATTCTATACTTATGCTGAATGAATAAGGTAATAGCAATACCAGCACACACCCACAACTCACCTATTCCTTACTTCATCAAACATTTATTGGACATCTACTCTGATCTGGGAGTTAATAATGAAAGCAGACATGAGCCCTGCTGGTATTATAGAGTGAGTTTGTCTTCTGGGAGAGAGAGACAGACAAGAGAAAACACAGCAGTGATGAAGATAAATTTCAGATAGGGTAAGTGCCTTGAAAAATAAATACAATAGGCTGGCGCAGAGGCGCACACCTGCAATCCCAGCAATTTGGGAGGCTGAGGCCGACAGATCACCTGAGGTCAAGAGTTCAAGACCAGCCTGGCCAACGTGGTGAAATACTGTCTCTACTAAAAATACAAAAATTAGCCAGGCATGGTAGCAGGCGCCTGTAGTCCCAGCTACTGGGGAGGCTGAGACAGGAGACTTGCTTGAATTTGGGAGGCTGAGTTTGCGCTGATTGTGCTGCTTGCATTCCAGCCTGGGTGACAAGGTGAGACTCCATCTCAAAAGAAAAGAAAAGAAAAGAAAAGAAAAGAAAAGAAAAGAAAAGAAAAATACAACATCAAATCAAATAGAGTGATGGAGATAATGATGGGATGTGGGGGGAGACTACTTGAAACGGGGTAATCAGGGAAGGCCTCTTGGAGGAGGTAACATTTGAGCTGAGACCTGAAGACAGGAGTCATTTGAACGCAGGGGTGACGGAGTGGCAGGGGCGGGGTGGGAAGAGGAAGTACAAAAGCTCTTAAGGCTTTTGAGAACAAGCTCAGGTTGTTTAGGGGCAGACAGAAGGGCCAGTGTGGCTGGAGCACAGGGAGGCAGAGGGAGTGGTGAGAAGGGAAATCAAAGAGTGCCCTTGAGGACTAGGGGAGGAATTTGGATTTCATTCTCAGTGCAGTGGGAAGCCATTGGCTTTTAAGAGAAGTGTAGTACCAAAGATTTTTTTGTTGTTGTTGAGATACAATCTCGCTCTGTCATCCAGGCTGGAGTCCAGTGACATGATCTCGGCTCACTGAAACCTCTGCCTCCCGGGTTCAAGCGATTCTCCTGCCTCAGCCTCCCAAGTAGCTGGGATTACAGGTGCTCACCACCATGCCCAGCGAATTTTTGTATTTTTAGTAGAGACGGGGTTTCACCAAGTTGGCCAGGCTGGTCTTGAACTCCTGACCTCCAGTGATCTGCCTGCCTTGGCCTCCCAAAGTGCTGGGATTACAGGCATGAGCCACCACGCCTGGCCCCAAAGGTTAAATGTATACTATTATTTTTATTTATTTTGGGGATATTAGAGTGTGTGGGGGGGTGATGACCACTACCTACATGAATCTCTTGGGAGGGGACCAAGTGTCCGGGAATCTGATTAATCGAGAGCAGGGGAATTCAAATCCTGGATGCAGGGAAGGGAACTGGATGATGGACGGGATGTCTGGGTATCTGATGGGGCCAGAGCTGGGTTTGGGATAGCTCTTGGTGATTTGGGCTCCCTGAGGGGGTGAGGGATGCACAGTTCAGTGCCTGGCTGGGTACCCTGAGACCTGGAAGCTGGGATACCAGTATAGCACAGATTCCAGAGCCACACTGGTTGGACTAAAAATCCAAGCTGTTTTACTCATTGGCTGTGTGATTTTGGGCAAGTTACTAATAACTTCTCTATGCCTCAGTTTCTTCATCTGAAAAAAGAGATAATAGTAAATACATTATAGGGTAGTTCTCAGGGTAGTGCTTGGCCCACTGCAAGTACTGTATGTGCTCATATCATATTAGGGATTAGGGGGGACCCTGATTCAGGATTTCTAGGAGTTGGGGAAGGGGCAAATTCTTGGGTCCATTGGGTCTCAAGGCTAAAGCTGGGAATCCAAAAGGAGGGTCCCTGGGGTAGGAAAATAAGTAGTCCCAAACTTAGGTGCCTAAGTGGGACGGAGACTGGGGGTCTGCACTCAGATCCCTAAGGAAGTTGCAAAGTCTGGGTCACTGACGGAAAAATTAGGGGCTGGGAAGCCATGTGTTCTTCCTGGGGTGCAGGGAAGGGTGGGCTGCACCTTCTTGGGAGGAGTAGGGGTAGCCAGGGGCTAGGAAGATGGAAACTTGGGCCGAAGAGGTGAAAAACACGAGTCAAGGACTCAGAATCAAGTTCCCTGGGTGGAATCGGCGCCAGGCTTGGGTACCCTGGGGATATTACGGGGGTCCCCATGGTACGGCTACGTAGAAGGGGAAGAATCAGGAAATTTGAGGGCAGCGGAGGGATCTCCCCTCCTGGGCCTCGGAGATTAAGAGCTGAGCTGAGCGAAAGCGGGCCGCTTCCTCCCACAGGAAACCGCAGGCGTCGGGCACACCCAGCCTGCAGGGAGAGGCGTTCACTGCCCGCCCGCCCGCCTGGAAAGGCCCATGTGGGTAACCGCCGCTGCGGAGGGGGCGTGCCTTACGGGGCGAGTGGGTGTAACCAAGCGGGGGCGGTACGAGCGCCCGAGGCCCCGCCCACTTCCGCCTCTCAGCGCGCGGACGCGGTAGGCGGCGAAGGGCTTTTGGCGGCTTCCCGGGAAGCCGTTGATCGCGTTTGCGTAGTGAACTGCTGAGGCTGTGGTGAGCGCTACCTCTCAACTCGCGGCTTCGGCGCCGCCTTCCTTCCTGTGAATCCTTAATCTAATGTGGGATCAGTCAGCTTAAGACAGGCACCTCACGGACTCGGTCTCGAAGGACCTCGGCCTGGCTTCAAGGGCTTCCATAAAGGTCCCCGCAGGCTCTTTCAGCTCCCGCCGCTTCCAGGCCCGCGGTACTCCTGAGACCTCAGCCTCGAGCTCCCCAGGACCGTTCCGACCTCCCCCAGGTCGTCCAGGCCTGAGGGCCTCCCGATTAGGCCGCCCTTCACCGCCCTCTCACCAGGCTCCACGTAAGGCCTTCCAAACCCGGCCCTGGCAGCCCGCCCCTTACGGGGACGCCCCTCCCCTCTCCAGCCCCGAGGCCCCGCCATTTACAGGTGTCTTTGCCCCTGCCCTCATCAGCCCGGAAGCCCCGCCCTTTGCAGGTCCCCGTGCCCCGCCCCTGCCGGCTCCGAAGCCCCGCCCCCGGCGTTCCCACTCTCCTCACAGGTCTCAGCCCCGCCCACCATAGCTTCGTTTGCCCCGCCCCTCTCGGGCCTCACGGCCCCGCCCCTCGCAGGGCTCAGCAGCCCACCCCTCACAGGCTCTCCCGGCTCCGCCCCTCGCAGAACCTCCCCGCCTATTAGTTCATCCTTTTTTTTTTTTTAATTTTGAGACTGTGTCTTGCTTTGTCGCCCGGGCTGGAGTGGAGTGGCGTGATCTCAGCTCGCTGCAACCTCTGCCTCCCAGGTTCAAGCTATTCTCCTGCCTCAGCCTCCCAAGTAGCTGGGATTACAGGCACCAGCCACCACGCCCTGCTAATTTTTTGTTCTTTTAGTGGAGACGGGATTTCACCATGTTGGCCAGGCTGGTCTCAGGTGATCCGCCCACCTCGGCCTTCGAAAGTGCTGAGATTACAGGCGCGAGCCACCGCACCCCACCTCGCCCATCAGTTCTAAGTCTGCGGGAACCCTGCAGGTCTAGCCTCGCAGTCTTCTCTGCCCCTCCTCCCATAGTTTCTCCCACAGCCTCGGTCCCTCCCCGGCTGCTGTCCTCAGGCCTCATTGGTCCCTTATCTCCCCAGTAACCAGACCACAACACTGAGCTTGGAGTACCAAGAACAGGTCAGGCCCGTCAGCAGGTAGGGCCCCCGACTCCCCCAACTCTGCCCGACCCCCCTACCGCAGGCCCGGGGTTCCCCCTCCCCTGCGACCCAACAGACCCAACAGCCCGGCCTCGGATATCCTGAGAGCCCAGGAGACCTGTCCCTTCCAACTTCGCGCCAGAGTCAGAGCTGAGAAGCAAGACCCACAGTGTGAGAGGTGGGAGGACGGGAGAGGTGTGGGAGCGGCCTGAGATAGGTCTCCCTCCAACCCTTCTTGGAGGAATGAGGTCAGCGCGGTTCTACGGTCACCCCCTTGCAATTCCCAGTCGCTTGCAGTTCATCGGCCACCCTCCTCTGGGCCCTCGCCTGCCTGCTCTCTGAAGGGTCTATGTCCATCCCTACAGGAGGCCAGCCCTTTTTGGCCAGGATGCCTTTGGGACGCTCGGCAGGGAGCGCCCGCTCCGAGGAGGGAAGCGAGGCCTTTCTGGAGGGAATGGGTAATTAAGTCATTCTTTGTTTCGTTCGCCCATTTCTTTTCCAGCCCTTAGCTTTCCCAAGTTCCAAGGCCTATAGGGAAGGGGAGAGTGTCCATCCAGGAGCGCCCTGTGGTGGGAACAGATAAGTGCCCTAAGGGAGGCAGGGTGGGCACCACCGTGGGTGGGCCAAGTGTGGGCAGTGGGGCAGGCTGGAGACTTCAGGCAGCAGGAGAAGTTTGAGTGGGGCTCAGCTTTGGCAGTAGGAATTGCCAAAGGGAGGAGGAGGGAAGGGTGTTTGCAGGGATAACAGAATGTGGATAGAGCAGGCTTTCTCAAACCTGGGTACTGTTGACTCTTGGGGTGGGATAATTCTTTGTTGTGGGGGCTGTCCTGTGTGTTGTAGAATGCCAAGCAGTGTCCATGGCCTCCGGATACTCGGTACTCACTGGATACCAGTAGCACCCTCCCTTCCCCACAAATCGTGACAATGACAAATGTCTCTAGGCTGGGCGTGCTGGCTCATGCCTTTAACCCCAGCACTTTGGGAAGCTGAGGAAGGAGGATCACTTGAGCCCAGGAGTTCGAGACCAGCCTGAGCAACACAGTGAGACATCCTATCTACAAAAAAATAAAATGAGCCAGGAGTGGCATACACCTGTAATCCCAGCTACTTGGGAGGCTGAGGTGGGAGAATCACTTGAGCCCGAGAGGTGGAGGCTGCAGTGAGCTGAGATTGTGCCACTGCGCTCCAGCCTGGGGGACAGAGCGAGACCCTGTCTGGAAAAAATAAGTCTCTAGATATTGCCAAGTGTTTTTGGAAGGCACAATCACACTCCGATTGAAAACTGCTAGGCCTTTGGAGGTGGGGAGTGTGTGGTAAGACTGGAGAGGGGGGTAAGGTCAGGTCACTTGGGGCCTTGGATGCCAGGCTGAGGGGCTGAGACTTTGTCCTGTGGGTACTGGCGCATCATGGGAGGCCTGTGAGGGGTACGGGCAGTTGTGGGTGGGGTAGGGTCAGCTGTGGGTGTAGAGAGACCCTCTGGGACTGTGGGGGAAGGCTGGAAGTTGAGAGAAAGGCTGGGGTGATAGTCCAGGTAGAAGAGGATGAGGCTCAGCCCAGGGGATGGACTGAGAGAGGGAGGAGGCAAGAGGATGGGGCTGAGGGCTGCTGATGGTGGGGCGGAAAAGGAGGGAGGGAGCAAGAGCTTTCCCAATTATAGATGGTGTGCCCAGGTCCCAGAGAACCCAGAGGGCTTCCAGAAGGGCCCTCTGGTGGGATGGAAGTGGCTTTTAGGGGAAAAAGTCCTGAGTTCAGTTTTGGGTATGGAGGGATGAGGAAGCTTGAGGGATCCCGGAACTGAGGTGCAGTCCTAGAGGGGTGCTGGGGGCTGGGTCTGTAGTTCAGTTGCAGTTTGTGAGATCCCAGAGGGAGCAGGATTCCCAGGTCCTTGCTGGAAGGAGCTGGTGGCCAGGATCCCTGTTGAGTCCCTTGGCTGGCCCTGTTCTCAGTGGATTGGGAGCTGAGTCGACTGCAGCGACAGTGCAAGGTGATGGAGGGGGAGAGGCGGGCCTACAGCAAGGAAGTCCACCAGCGCATCAACAAGCAACTGTGAGCGGGGAGCATGGGCCCTGAGCTGGGGAGGGAGGCAGGCTGGACTCCTGGATCTGAGTGGGAAGCACAGGAGTGGTGTGTCCCGCCTTTAGCGATGCTGAGTTCTACTCCCTTGCTGGCCCCTCTTCCACCTCCTTGCCTGGGTAGTGAGGAGATCCAGCGCTTGGAGGAGGTACGCGCGGATCTCCAGGTGCAGATCAGCGCAGCCCAGAACCAGGTCAAGCGGCTTCGGGACAGCGAGCGGCTGGAGAACATGGACCGCCTGCTGAAGGGCCGGGTCCAGGTGCAGGCGGAGGTCGAGGAGCTGCAGGAGCAGACCAGGGCCCTGGACAAACAGGTGGATTCTGAGATGGGTTTCTGCAAATCCTACTTACACGGGGAAGTGTTGTAACCTCCCTGAGCCTTAGCTTTCTCATGTGAAATCAGGCTATGAGGCCAGGCGCGGTGGCTCACGCCTGTAATCCCAGCACTTTGGGAGGCTGGGGCGGTCAGATCACTTGAGGTCAGGAGTTCAAGATCAGCCTGGCCAATGTGATGAAACCTCATCACTACAAAAAAATACAAAAATTAGCCAGGCATGGTGGCATATGCCTGTAATCCCAGCTACTCAGGAGGCTGAGGCAGGAGAATCGTTTAAACCTGGGGAAGCAGAGGTTTCAGTGAGCCGAGACTGCACCACTGCCCTCCAGCCTGGGTGACAGAGTGAGACTCCATCTCAAAAAAAAAAAAAAAAAAAAATCAGGGTGATTGAAAGCATCCATCTGGTAGAGTTGTACTTAGTGGAAATATAGATGTTTGCTGCTTAGCACAGTCCGAGGCATTCAAAGAGCGGACTGTGTGGTTAAGCAGGAAAGGTTCACATGCTAGAGTCACTGAAACCTATGTTAGGGTCCTGGGTCTGACATCGGAGCTCTGTGACCACGGACAGGCAGGTTTTCAGCTCTCTCGGCCCTAGTTTCTTCACCTACAAGAGGATGGTGGCAACACCGCAGTCTAGACAGGTTGTGAATCCCGTCTGTTTCAGGACCTTGCTATTTGACCTTGCAAACAATGTGATTTTTCTAGGCCAGTGATCTGTCAAGTTTTTATGAGCATGACTCATGAGGTGTAGTTCATATGCACCAAGATGCATACTGATGTAAACACACCCATATATAAAAATATATCTGAAACGGAAGTTTCAGCAAATAATATTTTTTTCTATGTGCGATTCATTCTGCTAAATGCTGGTCACTCTTCATTTTAAAAACCCTGCTTGTCATTTGGGCACAGTGGTGCATGTCTTGAGGCTGAGGGGGCAGGAGTGCTTGAGCCCAGGAGTTTGCGTCTTCAAGGAGTTATGATTGCCCCACTGCACTCCAGCCTGGGCAACAGAGAGAGATCTACTTTCTTTCTTTTTTATTTCTTTGAGACGGAGTCTCACTCTGTCACCCAGGCTGGTCTCAAACTCCTGACCTCAGGTGATCCATTCACCTCAGCCTCCCAAAGTGCTGGGATTACAGGTGTGAGCCACGTTCCCTGGCCTAGACACCCTTTCTTAAAATCGTGCCACCGTACTCCGGTCCGGGTGACAGAGTGAGACTCTGTCTCAAGACAACAGCAACGAAAAGCAAAACACAGTGATACGGCCACAGGCAAGGAATCCACAAGTCAAGGAATCTCGCCTGCAGAAACTGGCAAAGGCAAGGAATGAAAAGACAAATTCCAGACTGGGAGAAAACATCTGCAAAGCATGTATCTGATAGAGAACTTACATCCAGAATATATCAAGAACTCTCCCAAACTCTACTGAAAAGACGGACCTTACCAAGTGTTGGTGAGGATGTGGAGGAAGTAGAATTCTTATGGTGGGAATGTAGAATGGCACACGCCTCTTGGCACACAGTTTGTTCTTTGAGATGAAGTCTCGCCTGTTGCCCAGGCTAGAGTGCAATGGCACAATCTCAACTCATTGCAACCTCTGCCTCTTCAGTTCAAGCGATTCTCCTGTCTCAGCCTCCAAGTAGCTGTGTACCACCACGCCCAGCTAATTTTTTTGTATTTTTAGTAGAGATGGGGTTTTTACCTTATGATTCAGATATTCCACTCTTAGGTGTTTACCCAAGAGAAAAGAAAACACGTGCCCGTACAATGAATTGTTCATGAACGTTCATAACAACTCAACTTTATTTGTAAAATCAAAAACTGAAACAACCCAAATATCCATCATTGGGTTTTTTCAGTCCCTTGGCTGAATGGATGAGCAAACTGTGCTCTATGCATGCAGTGGAATACGACTCGTGAATAAAAGAAATGGACTATTGATACAACACGGGTGAATCGCAAAATCACTATTCAGTGTGAGAAGAAACTAGATACCCTTTTGATCCCCCAAAGAGTCCATACTATACAATTCCATTAATAGAAAATTCTAGAAAATGCAAACCAATCTATAGTGACAAGAAACAGTTCAGTGATTGCTGGGGGAAAACTTGGCTGCAGGAAGAGAATGGGGTGAGCACAAGGGAACTTTTAGGGGTGGTGGATATTTTCACTATTTTATGTCAAAACATATCAAATTATACACTTTATTTAGAGACGGAGTCTCACTCTCTTGCAGAGGCTGTAGTGCAGTGGTGCAATCTTGGCTCACTACAGTCTCCACCTCCTGGGTTCAAGCGATTCTCCTGCCTCAGCCTCCCGAGCAGTTGGGAGAACAGGTGCCCACCAACATGCTTGGCTAATTTTGTATTTTTAGTTACCCTATTGGCCAGGCTGGTCTTGACCTCCTGACTTCAGGAGATCTGCCCACCTTGGCCTCCCAAAGTGCTGGGATTACAGGCATAAGCCACCATGTGTGGCCCAAATTGTACACTTAATTGTCATCTATTTTTCAATAAGGTGATTATTGAGGCAGGAGGATTGCTTGAGCCTGGCCTGGGAGGTGGAGGCTATATTGAGCCACGATGGTGCCACTGTACTTGCCCTGGGTGACAGAATCAGAACCTATATCTTAAAAAAAAGAAAAAAGGAAATAAAGAAAGTAAATTTTGTTGGGATTCACATGTAGTTGAAAGAAATAACACAGATAAGCCCCTTGTAAGCTTTGCTACATTTTCTCACAGTGTCAACATTTTGGGTGCTTCTTTTTCTCTTCTTTTTTTGAGATGCAGTCTCAGTCACCCAGGCTGGAGTGCAGTGGTGCAATCTCGGCTCACTGTAGCCTCCACCTCCCAGGCCAGGCTCAAGTGATTCCTGTGCCTCAGCCACCCGAGTAGCTGGGATTACAGGCAGGTGCCATGATGCCAAGCTAATTTTTGTATTTCTAGTAGAGACGGGATTTCGCCATGTTGGCCAGGCTGGTCTCAAACTCCTGACCTCAGGTGATCCACCCACCTCGGCCTCCCAAAGTGCTGGGATTTTAAGTGTGAGCCGCTGTGCCTGGCCAACATTTGGGTATTTGCCTTTTATCACAGCACTGCTGAAAATCCAGTCTAACAAAGATGCGACATCATGAAAAGGATGATAGCACCCCCTCATGCTGAACTTGTGAACTACCTTGAGCTAGTAGTTGATGTAGTATCTGACCATCTGACCAATATCAAGGTCTTCCTCAAAAATTTAAAACATCCCAGTGGCCTGGCGTGGTGACTCATGCCTGCAATCCCAGCACTTTGGGAGGCTGAGGTGGGTGGATCACAAGGTCAGGAATTCAAGACCAGCCTGGCCAACATGGTGAAAACCTATCTCTAAAATGCACAAAAAAGTCCCCATGGCAAGTCTTAAGTCTGCTGCAGCCTTCTTCAGCATCTTCTTCAGTATCTCGGTGCACGGGTTAGTTTGTTAGGGCTGCCCTGACAAATTCCACAAATTGGGTGGCTTGTATAACAAAAATATGTTTTCTCACAGGTCTGAAGGCCACAAGTCCAAGATCAAGGTGTAGGTTTGGTTCCTTCTGAGTGGTATGGGGTGAATATGTCTATTCCATGCCTCTTTCTTTGCTTCTGTCGGTTTGCTGGCAGTCTTTGGTACTCTTCACTTGGACATGCGTCACCCAATCTCTCAGCCCACTGCAGCCTCCGCCTCCTAGGTTCAAACAATTCCCCTGCCTCAGCCTCCCAAGTAGTTGGGACTACAGGCACCTGCCACCACGCCTGGCTAATTTTCATATTTTTAATAGAGGTGGGGTTTTGCCATATTGGCCAGGCTGGTCTCAAACTCCTGACCTCAGGTAATCCGCCTGCTTCGGTCTTCCAAAGTGCTGGGATTACAGGCATGAGCCACTGTGCCAGGCCAACATATGAGTTTTTACGGGACACGATTCAACGCATAACAGAGCACAAATTGAAACACGGTATTAAGCAATTCATTTATCTATTCAGTTCACACGTTTTGTTGAACATCTTCTTTGTCTCAGACACAGAGAAAACACAACTCTCTGCCCTCATGGAACCCCCAGTTTGCTTGGAGAGACAGAGCACACCCCAGTAAGCACAGATGAATACAGAAATGAGAAGGACAGATTGGAAGCTGGTTTGAGGCATAAGCAGACCCAGGGATTCTACTGTCATCATTAGAATGACTAATGTTCATTCTCAGCATCTCTCCAACTCTCCTCTCCACTTCTGCCCACTGGCCCCATTCTCCCAGGATCCTCCCTGTGGTGGGTGCTATGACAGCCAAAGTCCTGGCATCTCATCCTTCCATCTCATGTGCTCCCCCCGGACTATCAGGAAAGGAGTCAGGGCCGGGCACAGTGGCTCATGCCTGTAATCCCAGCACTTTGGGAGGCCAAGGTGGGCAGATCACCTGAAGTTAGGAGTTCAAGACCAGCCCAACCAACATGGGGAAACCCCATCTCTACTAAAAATACAAAAACTAGCTAGGTGTGGTGGTACATGCCTATAATCCCATCTACTTGGGAGGTTGAGGCATGAGAATCACTTGAGCCTGGGAGGTGGAGGCTGCAGTGAGCCAAGGTCATGCCACTTCACTCCAGCCTGGGTGACAGAGCGAGACTCTGTCTCAAAAAAAAAAAAAAGGAAACGAGTCAGGCTGGCTTCATGGGGTCACAAGCCTATCTCTAGGCCAAGCTCTGTGAGTCTCTAGAACTGGGTCATGTGGCTGAGAGGGTGATACACTGTGGTTGGAAGGCCCACCAGAACCTCATGGAGGACTGGACACAGTCAGCAGGAGGGTACATGGGATTCTGGGGCGACAGGGACAGCTGATGTCTGCCATGTGTAGTGACTCATTTTCACTCAGCCATTCAATCTTTCCCACGTCCAGGCAACCATAAACAGGTACCATCCTCTTTCTTCTAGATCCAGGAGTGGGAGACGCGGATCTTTACCCACAGTAAGAATGTCAGGTCCTCGGGATTCATCCGAGATCAGAAGGTCAAGATCCGGCGAAGGATCAGGATCCTGGAAGACCAGTTGGACAGGGTGAGAGTCAACATTCTGGACCCTTGGCCTGCCTGAATTATGGGGTTAGGGGAAGAGCTGGGCATGGTCGTTGGGTTCCATAAACGGCCAACAGTGTGTGCACATGTGTGTCAGGTCGTAGGATTCTGGAGGGATGGAGGTTCCCAAGGAAAGTAGACTGATGGGTCCTTAGAGGGGAGTGAACATTGCTGTCAGCAACCCCGAAGAACCCATGTTTCTCAGGAAACAGGCTGGCCCCAGCTCTGATAAGTGTCTCTTCCCGGGCTGAACTTGGAGGAGGGAGACAGGCCTGGCCTCAGGCCCACTCTTCCAACCTCCTCCCAGGCCACCTGTCACTTTGACATGCAGCTGGTGCAGAATGCGGCCCTGCGTGAGGAGCTGGATCTGCTGCGGATCGAGAGGAACCACTATCTGAACATGGACCGCAAGCTCAAGAAGGTCAGCTGCCCTGACATCCAGGGGAGGAGAGAGGGACCCCTGCCCGGGTCCTCCCCACAGCTCTTTCCCTACCTGCTCCAGCACTCAGGCCTCAAGTATGGAATTGACTAGATGCAGGCTTGCTTTAGTTCAGAGGGCATGGAGGCCTACGAGGAAAGTAGCCTCATTTATAGTTGTAGAAAGCAGAGTGTCATCCTAGATATTATCACCGAGGGCAATCTACGAGCAAGCAAGACCATTTATTATAAATTCCATGGGTATCTGAACCAGCCCTGTCCCCTCTCTTTTGACTTTTTTTTTTTTTGAGATAGAGTCTTGCTCTGTCCCCCAGGCTGGAGTGCAGTGGTGCGATCTTGGCTCACTGCAGCCTCTACCTCCCAGGTTCAAGTGATTCTCCTGCCTCAGCCTCCTGAGCAGCTGGGACTATAGGCACCTGCCACTGAGCCCAGTGAATTTTTTGATTTTTAGTAGAGATGGGGTTTCACCCTGTTGGCCAGGCTGGTCTTGAACTCCTGACCTTGTGACCCACCTGCCTCAGCTCCCAAAGTACTGGGATTACAGGCGTGAGCCACTGTGCTCGGCCCTTTCTTTTTTCTTTTGAGATGGAGTCTTGCTGTGTCACCCAGGCTGGAGTACAGTGGGGCGATCTTGGCTCACTGCAGCCTCTGCCTCCCAGTTCAAGCAATTCACCTGCCTTGGCCTCCCAAAGTGCTGGGATTAGAGGCATGAGCCACTGTGCCCAGCCTTGACTTTAATTTTGGAATAATTTCAAGTTACAGAAAAGGTGCAAGAATTGTACAAAGAACTCCTATACAACCTTCACCAAGTTTGATCATTTGCCACGTTTACTCTCTCTTTCTCACCCCCCCTTACCATGCGTGTGTGTAATTATCATTTTGGTGAAAAGAATTTGTTTTCCTGATTGCTGAACTGTTTGATGGTACGTTGTAGGCATTATGCTCCTAAGTACTTTAGTGAGCATTTCCTAAGAACAATGCCATTTTCTTACATGAACACAGTGCTGCCTGGGTGTGGTGGCTCACGCTTGTAATCCCACCACTTTGAGAGGCCAAGGCGGATGGATCACCTGAGGTTGGGAGTTCAAGACCAGCCTGGCCAAGATGGTGAAACCTCGTCTCTACTAAAAATACATAAAAAAAATTAGCTGGGCGTGTTGGCACTTGCCTGTAGTCCCAGCTACTCAGAGGCAGAGAATTGCTTGAACCCGGGAGGTGGAGGTTGCAGTGAGCCGAGATCACGTCATTACACTCCAGCCTGGGGTGACAGAGTGAGACTCTGTCTCAAAAAACAAAAAAACAAAAAAAGAACATACAGTGCTGTTACCAGGTCAGGGACCTGTTAACACTGTTAGAATTCTAAACAGTCCATATTTCAAATTTGCTGGTTGTCTCAATGATGTCCTTTACAGCAAACTTGATTTTCCCACTCTAAGCTCCAGTCCAGAACCCCACATTGCATTTGGTTGTTCTGGCTCTGTTCATCTGGGTCAGTCCTTGACCGTTTTTTCTCCATGATGTTGACATTTTGGAAGCATCCAGGCCAGTCGTGTTGTACAATACTGGTTTATCTGTGTGTGTGTGTGTGTGTGTGTGTGTGTGTGTGTGTGTGTGTGTGTCTTTTAAGATGGAGTCTCACCCTGTTGCCCAGGCTGGAGTGCAATGGCTCAATCTTGCCTCACTGTAACCTCAGCCTCCTGGGTTTAAAACGATTCTTCTGCCTCAGCCTCCCGAGTAGCTGGGATTTCAGGTGCCCAACACAATGCCCAGCTTTTTTTTTTTTTTGCATTTTTAGTAGAGACAGGGTTTCACCATGTTGGCCAGGCTGGTCTTGAATTCCTGACCTCATGATCCACTCACCTTAGTCTGCCAATATCTGATCTTCATTCATAATTAGATTTGGCATCTGCACTTTGGGTGGAATGTCACAGCTGTGATAGTGTGTCCTTTGTATGCATTATCTCAGCACCTGAGGTCGGTTTGTCTCATGACTAGTGTTACCAGGGAGGGCCTGAAGGCTGGGGACTGGGCTGTAGTCCTGCAAAACGAGTGGGGACTTGCAGCATCTCCTCCAGGCCCGATCGTGGCCGCCAACGGACCAATCAGTAAGCACCCTTTCTCTGGAGAGAGCTAGGAAGCACACATGTTTTAAAATTCAATTTATTTTTTGTAGAGATGGGGTCTTACTATGTTGTCCAGGCTGCTTTCGAATTTTTGGGCTCAAGCGATTCTCCCGCCTTGGCCTCACAAAGTTTTGGGATTACAGGCATGAGCCACTGCACCTGGCCGACATATTTTACTAGAGTAGGTTCACGTTGATACCTCTGATTCCATTCCAACACCAGCAGCTTTTTCCTGAGCATTCTTCACTCCCTCCTTCTAGCTCTCTTCTCCCACAGTGGGAACCCCAGCTCCCAACCACATCAATAGACTTACTCATTTGCTTGATCATATGATACATACACACAAGAATTTCAGAACTGCTGCAGCTATAGCACCGCCTCCCACACCTGATAAATAGGGCTCAGGATTTGTTTGCAGTTTGTTTTGTCCTCTGAGAATATGAGTATTTATATATCTTTTTTTGAGATGGAAACTCTCTTTATTGCTCAGGCTGGAGTGCAGTGGCCATGATCTTGGCTTAGTGCCAAGCCTCCACCTGCCAGGTTCAAGCGATTCTCCGGCCTCAGCCTCCCTAGTAGCTGGGATTACAGCTGTGCATCACCACGCCCAGCTAAATCTGGTAGTTTTAGTAGAGACCGAGTTTTGCCATGTTGCCCAGGCTGATCTTAAACTCCTTACCTCGGGTATTCCATCTGCCTCAGCCTCCTGAAGTGCTGGAATTACAGGCATGAGCACCCGGCCTATCTTTTCAAATTATTCTATTCAGAAGTTACTTGGATTAATTCCTTTATTTGGTCTTCTGTATAATGATGATTATTATTGTTATTTTTTGAGATGGAGTTTTGCTCTTGTTGCCCAGGCTGGAGTGCAACGCCATGATCTCGGCTCACTGCAACCTCCACATCCCAGGTTCAAGTGATTCTCCTGCCTCAGCCTCCCGAGTACCTGGGATTACAGGCATGTGCCACCATGCCCAGCTAATTTTGTATTTTCAGTAGAGATGGGTTTTCTCCATGTTGGTCAGACTGGTCTCAAACCCCTGAACTCCAGTGATCTGCCTGCCTTGGCTTCCCAAAGTGCTGGGATTACAGGCATGAGCCATCACGCCTGACCTATTATTATTATTTTTTTTCTTTTTTCTTCAGACTGAGTCTTGCTCTGTTGCCCGGGCTGGAGTGCAATGGTGCGATCTCAGCACACTGCAACCTCTTCCTCCCAGGTTCAAGCAATTCTCCTTCCTCAGCCTCCCAAGTAGCTGGGATTATAGGTGCCTGCCACCATGCCCTGCTAATTTTTGTATTTTTAGTAGAGACAGGTGTTCACCATGTTGGTCAGGCTGGTCTGGAACTCCTGACCTCCTGATCCACCCGCCTGGGCCTCCCAAAGTGCTGGGATTACAGGCGTGACCCACCGCGCCTGGCCCTTATTATTATTCTTAAATATGGTTAAGTTCACTTGTTCCCATTTGCATTCAGTTTTAGTTTTCACTCCTCTCTTTATTGATTTAATTTCCTTTATGAATATATAAAACATTAACAAGGTTCTCAGATCAAAACTATTCCAAAAGATCTCCTAGAGAAACGCCATTTCCTCTCCATCTCCTCCAACTAATTTCCACCCAGTCCCTGGTTACTAAATATTTTTGGTTTTTGGTTATCTACAGAAAGAACCTTTTGATCCAGCTTATCAGTTTGACTTCATACCTCTTTAAAATCTCTTTCATGGGCAGTTGCTGATGAGGAGGGTCCCCATTTGGAAGCCTCAGCAGCTTCACTCATTGGAGAAAGCATGGGGGCCAAAAGGAAAGACTCTGAGAATGAGGTTGTAAGAAGTGGCACTGATTTTTTTCCTCCTCCCCCTACAGAAGATTCGCCACCTGCAGGACATGGTCAGCACCCTTATCCTGTCCTCCACCTCTGCCTATGCCGTCAGGTAGGGACTGCGGGCATCCTGGGCTGGTGGGACCCAGATGACTCAGGATGCACCTTTCCATAAGGCGGTGGTGGGAAGGTTCAGGACTTAAGAAATAGACACCAGAACCTACTTCTCCCCCCATTATATGCTCCTGTTCTCTCTCCCCACCAGTTCCCCAGCTCCACAGGCAAGGTCCTGTTCTCTTTCTTGGGCTTGTAAATCAACTTCTATTGACCACGTCTAGCACGTAAGACTGCATCTAGTGGCCGTGCTCTGTGGCTCATGCCTGTAATCCCAGCACTTTGGGAGGCCAGGGCGGGTGGATTGCTTGAGCTCAGGAGTTTGAGACCAGCCTGGCCAACATGATGAAAAGCCCATCCCTATCAAAAATACAAAAACTTAGCTGAGCGTGGTGGCGGGTGTCTGTGGTCCCAGCTACTTGGGAGGCTGAGGTGGGAGGATGGCTTGAGCCCTGGGGGCAGAGATTGCAGTGAGCTGAGATTTCGCCACTGCATTCCAGCCTGGGCAGCAGAGTGAGACTCCGTCTCAAAAGAAAAGTGCATCTAGCATATAAGAATGCAGAGAGGAGCCAGGAGTGGTGGCTCATGCCTGTAGTCCCAGCACTTTTCGGAGGCCAAGGTGAGTGGATCATGAGGTCAAGAGATCAAGACCATCCTGGTCAACATAGTGAAACCCTGTCTCTACTAAAAATACAATAAGTTAGCTGGGCGTGGTGGCGCGTGCCTGTAATCCCAGCTACTTGGGAGGCTGAGGCAGGAGAATTGCCTGAACCCAGGATGTGGAGGTTGTGGTGAGCTGAGATCGCACCATTGCACTCCAGCCTGGGTAACAAGAGCGAAACTCCATCTCAAAAAAAAAAAAAAATGAATGCAGAGAGAATTAAGATGTGCACATATAGGGCAGCAGGGTCCTGGAGCTTGCAAGCATCTGGCGAATTTGTTATTTGTCAGTATTGGTTGCAAGGGACAGATATTTTCTCTGGCCACCTTCAGATAAAGAGACATGCTGTAAGGAGTTGAGGGGCTGAAGCTGCTTTAGGTGTTGGCTTCTCTCTGCCTCTCTGGGGCTCTCTCCCCATCCCTGCCCCTTTCTCAGCTTCGCCCTCTTCTCCTCTTGCTCCAAATGCTTTTTACCTTCTGCTGAGTTCTTCTATGGCTTTTGTTGCCTCATGGTCCCTGATGGACATCCGTGATGGCCCAAGTCTGCCTTAGGGTCTCTGTGATTTCTCTCTCTCTGTTAAAATAAACATGGCAAAGGTCACCGTTTTAAAGCATACAGTTTAGCAGCATTTAGTACATTCACAGGGTTGTGCAGTACCATCACTTCTATCTAGATCTGGAATATTTCCATCACTCCCAAAGGAAACTCTACCTGCCACCGGAAGTGCAGGAATCCTCGGTGCTTAGTCTTACTTGGGACTAGACTAGAATTCTACTTGGGAGAAAGAATTCTGCCAAGTGACTGATTTAGCCAACAAAGAGAATGTACTGAAGGCTGAAGGCAAATAGGGAGCAGAGATTGTACATAGACAGAGGCAGTGCACTCTAAAGGATGAGGAGAGCAGGCTGTTGAAAGAAAGTGAGCCAGCAGCACTCCGAGAGTTTTGTGTTGGCTTTTTTTTTTTGAGATGGAGTCTTGCTCTGTCGCCCAGGTTGGAGTGCGACAGAGCGAGACTCACCTCACTACAACCTCACTGGGTCTCACCTCACTACAACCTCTATCTCCCAGGTTCAAGCAATTTTTGTGTCTCAGTCTCCTGAGTAGTTGGGACTACAGGTATGCACTACCACCGCCTGACTAATTTTTGAATTTTTAGTAGAGACGGGGTTTCATGATTTTGGCCAGGCTTGTCTTGAACACCTGACCTTTGGTGATCCAACCTCCTCAGCTTCCCAAAGTGTTAGAATTACAGCCATGAGCCACCGTGCCCAGCCTGTGTTGGCTTCTTAATATGATGTTGGACTCTTTTTGAAGTTCTTGCTTCTGTCTTTTCTTTGAGACGGAATTTCACTCTTGTTGCCCAGGCTGGAGTGCAATGGCACGATGTCGGCTCACTGCAACCTCCGCCTCCTGGGTTCAAGTGATTCTCCTGCCTCAGGCTCCCAAGTAGCTGGGATTACAGGCATGAGCCACCATATCCGGGTAATTTTTGTAATTTTAGTAGAGACAAGGTTTCTCCATGTTGGTCAGGCTGGTCTTGAACTCCTGACCTCAGGTGATTCTCCTGACTCGGCCTCCCAAAGTGCTGGGATTACAGGCTGAGCCATCATGCCCGGCCAGGTCTCTGCTTTTTGTGACCACAGGATAACTGCAACCTGATTCAGCCCCATTCCTGTGACCCTAGGCTGGATCTGCCCAACCGGGACACCAGCTGACTCCGACCCATCCCCCACAACCTCAGGCTGACCCTGCCCATCCCCAGGACCCCAGGCTGACCCCCGTCCATCCTCTAACCATCCTAACCCTGGCTGATCCCCCCAGGGAGGAGGCGAAGGCCAAGATGGGCTTGCTGCGGGAGCGCGCGGAGAAGGAAGAGGCCCAGAGCGAGACGGAGGCGCAGGTCCTGCGGCGGCAGATCTCGCACCTGGAGCAGCTACACTGCTTCCTCAAGCTCAAGCACAACGACCGGCAGCCGGATCCCAACGTCCTGCAGAAGCGTGAAAAGCGGGGTGAGGCTGGGGCTGCTGCCTCCTCATCTCGAGGGCCTGGCTGCCCCAGGGGGCACTGCACTTTGTTCGCCCAGGCCCAGGAGGTCCCTGTGCTGGAGGCCACCCAGGAGGCTGACCTGCTCTCTCTTCCCCCAGCCCGGGAGGTGGCCGAGGGCCTCCGGAAGACCTCCCAGGAGACGCTGGTGCTTCGCTACGAGGATGCCCTGAATAAACTGTCCCAGCTGACCGGGGAGAGCAACCCCGACCTGTTGGTGCAGAAGTATCTGGAGAGTGAGTTGGGGCCCTGGGCGGAGGAAGGAGGCGCAGGGGCCTGGGCACCCCGAGTCCAGTGCAGGCGGCCTTGGCTCTGGCCCTGGGGACTCTTCCACCTGTGCCGGGGAACAAGGTATCAGGTCTGGGACTCACCACGTGTGTCCACTGGCTTCTTACTGTGGCCCTATCTCTGCCCCTCCCCATCTCCGTGTGCTTGGTGTCCCCCCAATCACTCTCCCACCCCTGGCTCCCATCTGATCCCCTTTTTCTGTGTTTCTGTCCCTGCATCTCTCTGCCCACCTGTTTCTTTGGGATTTGCTGTGTGTCTGTCTCTCCTCTCCTCTGCCTCTCTTCACTCCTGGGCCCAGGGTCACTCTCCACATCCTTCCCTCAACCCGTCCCTCTCTGTTTCTCTCCTCCCGCCTGCGTCTCCCCATCTCCCTTGATGTTTCTGGGTCTCTGGCTTTCCCTCTCTGCCTTGTGGTGTGTTTTGGTGGCCCCTGTGCCGTAACCTCCCGTGCCTCTGTGTCTGTGACTCCTCTCTGTTCATTTCTCTGCCGTGGTCTCTGTGTGGCCTTTGTCAACCTCACTTTCTCTGGCCTTCTGTGTGCCTCTCTGTCTCTGCGTCTCTGTCTCCCTCTCTCTGGGCCCCACCTTGCCCCACTCTCCCAGTTGAGGAGCGAAACTTTGCTGAGTTTAACTTCATCAATGAGCAGAACTTGGAGCTGGAGCATGTGCAGGAAGAGATCAAGGAGGTGAGTGAGGCCTGCCCTGCCCCTCCCCTCCCTCAGCCCCTCTCCTGCCTCTTCTTCCCAGTTCCACACTCCCCAACTCCTGAGGCTGCCATCCGGCCCAGTGTTCAGCCCTGTCCCCACAGATGCAGGAGGCTTTGGGGAACACACGTGCCAGCGAGGATGACCGGCATTTGCTGCAGGAGCAGCAGCAGAAGGAGTTGCAGCAGCGCGTGGACAAGGTGCGCTCTGAGGCCGAGCGCCTTGAGGCCCGCTTCCAGGATGTGCGGGAAAAGCTGGAGAAGCTCAAGGCTGGTGAGCACCCATGGGCTGTCCCTCCCAGGCCTGGCTTCTCCACTTGAAGGATGCCATCATCCCGTGGAGGGCCCAGTCTTGGACTGGCAGCTTGGAGGCATTGCATGGACGACCTGGTCCACTTGCTTATCATTTGTCCCATATCTGTCCATCTATCCATCCATCCAGGATCTATCCCTTCAACTGATCCATATCCTTCCATCCATCCATCCATCATCCATCCATCCACCCATCATCCATCCATCCAGTGTCTGTTCCTCCAATTATCTTATATCCAACCATCTATCCATCCATCCATGACATCCACCCAGCATCTGTCCCTCCAACTGTCCCATATCCATCCATCTGTCCACCCAGGGTCTATCCCTCCAACTGTCCCATATCCATCCATCCATCCATCCATCCTTCCAGGGTGTATCCCTCCAACTGTCCCTTATCCAACCATCTATCCATCCATCCATCTATCCATGCATCCATCCATCCATCCATCCATCTATCCATCCAGGGTCTATCCCTCCAACTGTCCCATATCCATCTATCAATCCATCCATCCATCCAGAGTCTGTCCCTCCAGCTGTGCCATGTCCATCAATCCATCAGGATCTATCTCTCCATCTGTTCCATGTCCATCCATCCATCCAGGGTCTATTTGTCGATCTGTCTCATCTATCCCTCCAACTGCTCCACATCCATCTGTTCATTCATCTATCTGCAATGACATTTGACTTTTGCTGGGCACTTATTATGCCTTATTCTGTTTGTCTCACAAAACACTAAAAAATAGATGCTATCCCTCCACCCGCCCCTATCCATCATCCGCCTACCCATCAACCATCTATCCAGTATTCATCCAGGGATCGTCCATGTACATCTGCCCGTCTATACATGCCTAGCAGTGGGACTGCTGGGTCATAGGGTAGGTTTATGTTGATACTTATTAGAAAATGCCGAACAGTTTTCCACACTGGTTGCAAGATTTTATGCCCTTGCCATGTGAACATATGAGAGTCCCGGATGCTCCTCACCCTCTCCACCACTTTCTACTGTAAGCCATTTTATTATTTTATTTTTTGAGCCATTTTAATATTAGTCATCTAATGTGTGTGCATTTATTAAATCTGTTAATTTAATTGGCATTTCCCTGGTGACTAACAATATTGAGCATCATGTTGGCCATTCGGGTATCTTTTG
Source organism: Callimico goeldii (assembly GCA_963573925.1). Lineage (NCBI taxonomy): Eukaryota > Metazoa > Chordata > Mammalia > Primates > Cebidae > Callimico > Callimico goeldii. The sequence continues at coordinate 28,066 of CAUYOR010135103.1, forward strand.
TGAAGTTCCTTTTCAATCATGTGCACTTGTTTTTTCAAAAATTGGGTTTATCTTGTTATAACTGACAGGAGTTCTTTGTATATTCTAGATACTAGACTTTTGGTAAATATTTTCTCTCTCTCTCTCTTTTTTTTTTTTTGAGATGGAGTCTTGCTCTGTAGCCCAGGTTGGAGTGCAGTGATGTGATTTCGGCTCACTGTAACCTCTGCCTCCCTGGTTCAAGCAATTCTCTGCCTCAGCCTCCCAAGTAGCTGGGATTACAGGCTTCCATCATCAGGCCTCGCTAGTTTTTGTATTTTTAGTAAAGATAGGGTTTCACCATTTTGGCCAGGCTGGTTTTGAACTCCTGACCTTGTGGTCTACCTGCCTCGGCCTCCCAAAGTGTGGGATTACAGGCATGAGCCACCATGCCTGACCTGTAAATATTTTCTCTTATACTATAGCTTGCCTTTTCAGTTTTTTGGTGATGAACTGACGTTTCTTAGTTTCGAGCGATCTAATTCATAAAATTTTCTTTTTGTAGTCAGTGACTTTGTGGCCTGCCTTAAGAAATTTTTGCCTGCCCTGGGGTTACAAAGGCATTGTTCTGTGTTTTCTCCTAGAGGTTTCATTGTTTGAGCTCCCACATTGAAGTCTGTGACTTATGTCAAATTAATTTGTATGGATGATATGAGGTAGGGATCTAGAGTTTCCTTTAAAAAAACCTTCTTTTTAAATGGATGAGAGGTGTCTGTGTTTCCCAGGCTGGCATCGAACACGTAGTCTTGCCTCCTCAAGTGCCTGGACAACTGTCCTGAGCCACTGCGGCTCCCCGACCTTTCACTCTTGTTACCCAGGCTGGAGTGCAGTAGTTTGATCTTGACTCACTGCAGCCTCTGCCTCCTGGATTCAAGCAATTCTCATGCCTCAGCCTCCCAAATAGCTGGGATTACAGGAGCCTGCCACCATGCCTGGCTAATTTTTAGATTTTTAATAGAGACAGGGTTTCAGCATGCTGGCCAGGCTGGTCTTGAACTCCTGACCTCAGGTGATCTGCCTGCCTTGGCCTCTAGGCATAAGCCACCGTATTTTTTTTTCTTTTTTTTTTCTAGGTTGATGAGATGGATCCTCCTGAAAAAAAAATTTTTTTTAGAGGTGGGATCTTCCTGTGTTGTCCAGGCTAGTCTTGGACTCTTGGACTCAAGCCATCCTCCTGTCTTGGACTCCCAAAGTGCTGGGATTACAGGCATGAGCCACCATGTCTGGCCATTTTTTTTTTTTATCCTTTCTGTGGGTATCAGTTGCATCTACCTGTGTGTCTTCCTATCTTTTTTCTATTATTATTATTTTTTTAAAAAAATTTGAGTGCTGTGGAGTGACCTTAACTCACTGCAGCCTCCCTCTCCTGGGTTCAAGCAATTCTCCTGCCTCAGCCTCCTGAGTAGCTGGGATTACAGGCACGCTCCACCATGCCCAGCTAATTTTTATATTTTTAGTGGAGACAGGGTTTTGCCATGTTGGCCAGGTGGTTTCAAACTCCTGACTTCAGGTGATCCATTTGCCTCGACTTCCCAGACTGCTGGGATTACAGGTGTGAGCCACTGCGTCCGGCCGCATCTTTCTTATTTTGGGGGATGTAGCCATGCAGAGCACTGAGGAGTCAGGCTGTCCTGATTTTTTAAAAATTTATTTTTATTTTTAATGTTGTTTTGAGACAGAATCTCACTCTGTTGCCTAGGCTGGAGTACAGTGGTGTGACCTGGGGTCACTGCAACATCCGTCTCCCGGGTTCAAGTGATTCTTCTGCCTCAGCCTCCACAGTAGCTGGGACTACACTACCATGCCTGGCTAGTTTTTTTGGTATTTTTAGTAGAGATGGGATTTCATCATGGTGGCCAGGTTGGTCTCAAACTCCTGACCTCAAATGATCTGCCTTCCTCGGCCTCCCAAAGTGCTGGGATTACAGGTGTGAGCCACTGGGCCCAGTCTGTCCTGGGTTTGAATCTCATCTCCACCAACTGTGAACCTTGGTGTGTGGCTTCCTCCTTCTGAGCCCCTCTGGGAATGGGGATGGCAGTGCTTACTTTGCAGCGTTGTCATGGGAATTAGAAGGGATGACGGATGGAGAGAGGTGGGGTGTGGTGGGGAGTGAGCTGGACAGCGAGCTCGGGGCACAGTCGGAGTCCACATACGGGCAGGTCCTGCTTCCCTCTGTCGTGATGGCTATGCCGAGCCCTGTGCTAGGTGCTGTGGGCACAGTGGGGAGAGGCCCTGGAGGGGGCCCACATGGGCACTGGGCACTCATCACTCGGGCTAGGATGGAGGACACCCAGGCGAGAGGAGGCCCTAACTCAGTCTGCGGTGCAAGACCATCATTTGTGGGGCCCAGTGCAGAATGAGGGGCCCCTTGTTAAAACATTGCTGAGACTTTCAAGATAGGAACCCCTCACCACTGCCTGGGTCTCACAGAAGCCGGCTCTGTGGGGGTGACTGGAAAGGCTTCCTGGAGGCAGTGACACTTGAGGCTGATTTTGAAGGACCAGCCAGGGAGAGAGGGACGCACAGCAGTGCCCTCCCCCTGCCTGGCTGGCTGAGCTCGGGTAAGTCCCTTTTGGTCTCTGAGCCTTGACTGCAGTCTCTGTAGAATGAGGCAGTGGGGACCTGCATAGGGGGAGGGATGGCACCCAGCCAGCGCCACCAGATCCCTGACAGCTGGCCCTCCATGACGCAGGTATCCAGCTCCTCTTCACCAAGGCCTGTTGTGATGGCAGCATGATCGACGACCTCCTTGGGGTCAAGACCAGCATGCGAGACCGGGACCTAGGCCTCTTCCTGAGCCTCATCGAGAAGCGGCTGGTGGAGCTCCTCACAGTGCAGGCCTTCCTGGATGCCCAGGTCAGGGGCACAGGGAGCCGGGGTGGGGGCCGCAGGGAGCGGGGCAGGAGGCAGGCCTCGGGGTGGGCCCCAGCTGACTGCAGGCTCCATGCTCTCCAGAACTTCACCTCCTTGGCCAACACTGCCCTTCTGGTGCTGGGCCAGAACCTAGAGGACCTTCCAAAGAAGATGGCTCCACTTCGGCCCCCTGACAATCTGTGAGGCACAAGGCAGGAGGGACGCAGAGGGGAAGGGGCTTCTGTCGGAGCAGAGGGAGCACACAGGGTAGAGAGTTTTGGGGGGCTTTTGGGAACCGGCTGGTGGATGGGTCCCTGGGAGGTTAGAAGATGAAGTGTGGCCGGGCACAGTGGCTCACACCTGTAATCCCAGCACTCTGGGAGGCAGAGGTGGGCGGATCATGAGGTCAGGAGTTTGAGACCAGCCTGGCCAACATGGCGAAACCTTGTCTCTCTACTAAAAATATGAAAATTAGCCAGGTGTGGTGGTGTGCACCTGTAATCCCAGCTACTCAGAAGGCAGAGGCAGGAGAATCGCTTGAACCTGGGGAGGTTGCGGTGAAGCAAGATCATGCCACTGCACTCCAGCCTGTGCAACAGAGTGAGACTCCATCTCAAAAAAAAAAAAAAGATGAAGTGTGTGCTTCAAAGGAGCCAGAGGAGTAGGGTTTGGCGCCTGTGTGGGAAGATGGGGCCCCGAGTACCCCAGAAGGGGAGGGCACTCAGGGCTGGTGGGAGAATGGCTGAGGCTCCTTGAGTTTCTCAGGAATGGCCACTGGCCTTTTTGAGGACTGGAAGTCTACTCTTTTCCGGTTTTCCTTCCCCTCCCCAGAGAAGACCCCCCCGGTTTTGAGGCCAGAGATGACTACCCCATGAGCAGGGAGGAGCTGCTGAGCCAGGTGGAGAAGCTGGTGAGAGTGGGGCCCACGGGGGTGAGGCCAGGCCTCAGTGTGCGTCGGGGGGCCCAGCTCACCTTCCCTGCAGGTGGAGCTCCAGGAGCAGGCAGAGGCACAGCACCAGAAGGACCTGGCTGACGCCGCTGCGAAGCTGGACGGCACCCTGGGCATGGACCTAGCCAGCACCCAGAGGAACGGCTCCAGCACCGCCCTGGTGCCCTCCTTGCAGCCCCGTGCCATCCCCGGGTCCATCTTGAGTCAGGGGACTAGCAAAGACCGCAGCTCTCATGGCCGTGTCACTTTTGGCCCCCTCAGCCCCAGTGCAGGGCATTTGCCCAGCCACACCATCCACAGTGACCCCAGCACTGGCCACGTGACCTTGGGCTCCACCAGTGCCTCGAGTGGGGGCCACATGACCTTCAGACCTGTCAGTGCCAGCAGCTACCTGGGCTCTACGGGATACGTGGGGTCCAGCAGAGGTGGAGAAAGTAGGGAGTGGGGTGTGGAGAGCGGAGGCACCGCATCCGAGTCCAGTGGAGGCCTCAGGTCCAGTAGAGGCCCCGCCTCCAGCCCCGGCCCCGCCTCCAGCACGGGCCCTGGCTCCTCCACCAGCAAAGACTCCCGGGACTAACACGATGGGCACGCAGTCCCCACCCTGCCCTGGCTCTCTGTGGGGTCTCTTGTGTCTCTGCTTCCCTGTTGGCCTTGTGGGTCTCTGTCTTCTCCCAGTCCCAGGCCTCTGTCTTTTTGCCCCCCACCTGTTTCCATCCTCTGTTCCTCACTGCCTCATCTCTGTCTCCCTGTCCTTCTCTCTGCTCCTGACCCTGCTTTTCCTTCTGCCTCCCGACCTCCTGTTCTCTCGGCTTCCTGGTCAGTCTCTCCGTCTTGTCTCCATATGTGCCCCTTCCCTGTCTGCGGAGCCCTGACTCCCTGTGGTCCCCCACCTCCTGCTTCTGGCTCGCTGTCCTGTCTCCATCTCCCAGGCTCTCCATGCATCCTGTGTCCCTGTCTCTGTAGCTCCTCACTCCCCAAGAGCCCTCCAGTGCTGACAGGCGAGGGAAAAGTCAGCGCCAAGACGCCAGAGTCAGCATGGCAAAATGGGAGTGGGGGAAATAAAGTGTCTGTGTGGAGAGCAGGCTTCAGGCATGGCTGCTTCCTCCACCTCCAGCCTGGTGGGACATCTGTGACCCTGTCCCGATTCCCTACCATTCATTCATTCATTTAGCATTCATTCATTCATTTTTTTTTTTTTTTTTTGACACAGTTTCCCTCTTGCCACCCAGGCTAGAGTGCAGTGTCACCATCTCAGCTCATTGCAGCCTCCGCCTCCTGGGTTAAAGTGATTCTCTTCCCTCAGCCTCCTGAGTAGCTGGGATTGTAGGTGCCTACCACCACTCCCAGCTAATTTTTGTGTTTTTAGTAGAGATGGGGTTTTGCCATGTTAGCCAGGCTGGTCTTGAACTCCTGACCTCAGGCAATCTGCCTGCCTCAGCCTCCCAAAGTGTTGGGATTACAGGCGTGAGCCCCCACACCCAGCCTATTCATCCATTTTTCTGAGACCTCCACATGCCAGGCTCTTCTGGAGCTGTGTTGGTCACAGCAGGCTGGGCTGTGTGGTAGTCACAGCTGCAGGTTCTCCGTGGTCCTCATGCAGCAGAGGTTTCTCTAATTTGTGGGCCAGCCAAGCGCTCTGCTCCATATCAGCCATGTGCCCTGGGCCCATGGCACAGCCATCATCTGGAGTGCTGCCAGCCCTTGGGCACTGGGAAGAAGAGAAGATGGCACAGCAGGCAGTGACTCCTGAAGCTTGGACCTGATAGGACACCTGTCCCCTCTGCTCATACTCATTAGCCAGAGCAGGTCACCTGGTCACGCCCAGCTTCAAAGGGGTGCTGGGAAGCACAGTCTTTGTGTGTTTCTGGAAGGAGAGAAAGGAAGGATTATTTATCAACAGCCTTAATGCCAGCCACAGGGTCACAGAGAAGAAGCTGACCCTGACCCTTTCCTGCAGCGGGGCTGGGTGTAGGAGTCAGAGGGCTGAGAACACCATGGATAACTCTTTCCTGTAGTTGAGTCACGCCAAATGCCCTGTCAAGATTTAATCAATTGGTATCAAGCTATATAAAAACTTTTTAAAAAATTCAGGCTGGGCGCCCGAGCATGGTGGCTCACACCTGTAATCCCAGCACTCTGGGAGGCTGAGGTGGGAGGATCACCTGAGGTCAGGAGTTTGAGACCAACCTGACTAACATGGAGAAACCCCGTCTCTAGTAAAAATTCAAAATTAGCGGGCATGGTGGTGCATACCTGTGATCCCAGCTACCCCGGAGGCTGAGGCAGGAGAATTGCTTGAACTCGGGAGGCGGAGGTTGCAGTGAGCCGAGATTGTGCCACTGCACTCCAGCATGGGTGACAGAGTGAGACTCTGTCTCAAAAAAACAACAAACAAGAAAACAAAGAATTCAATGTCATGTAGCCTTGTTGGGACTATGGAAAAGGAAGAAAGCCACAGGCTCACTCAGTCTTGGGAAGGTCTGGAGGATCCTGCATGAACCAAAATGACTTGAACTTTATGTGCAGACACCCCTGCCATCCGTCCCCAGCTGACTGCGTGCTGTATCATAGCCCTTCTCCAAAGCAGGGGTGGGATGCTCTGGTTTCACTACAGATTTTCCACTTATGCATTTTTGGAATCAGCTTAGTGATTCCCCTTTGTACATAACCTTTATTTTTTGCTTTTTTATTTTTATTTTTGAGACAAGTTCTTGCTTTGTCACCCAGGCTGGTGTTCAGTGGCATGATCACAGCTCACTGCAGCCTCCACCTCCCAGGCTCAAGTGATCCTCCTGCCTTAGCCTCCAGAGTAGCTGGGATTGCAGGCAGACATCATCACACTGGCTAATTTTTGTATTTTTTTAGAGACCATGTTTCCCAGACCTGTTGCCCAGGCTGGTCTTGAACTCCTCTGTTCAAGCGATCCACCTGCCTCCCCTCCGAAAGTGCTGGGATTACTAGCATGAGCCACAATGCCTGGCCTCTTTTTCTTTTTTTTGAGATGGAGTCTCGCTCTGTCACCCAGGCTGTAGTGAAGTCACCCAGACTCAGTCTCGGCTCACTGCAACCTCTGTCCCCCAGGTTCAAGCGATTCTCTTGCCTCAGCCTCCGGAGTAGGTGGGATTACAGGCACCTGCCATTATGCTTGACTAGTTTTTTTTTTTTTTTTTTGTATTTGAGACAGGTTTCACCATGTTGGCCAGGCTTGTTTCAAACTCCTGACCTCTCACCTTGGCCTCTCAAAGTGCTAGGATTAGAGGTATGAGTCACCGTGCCCAACCTCTTTTGCTTTTTAAGAAATAATTTTAATATTTAAAGCACTTGTATTAGTTAATGATTTGTGTTCAGCAATTTTTTAAATTTTTTTTTTTGAGACAGAGTCTGACTCTATCGCCCAGGCTGGAGTGGAGTGGCACAATCTTGGCTCACAGCAAACTACGCCTCCTGGGTTCAAGAGATTCTCATGTCTCAGCCTTCTGAGCAGCTGGGACTACTGGGACTACAGGTGTGCCTGACCACACCCGGCTAATTTTTGTATTTTTTGTAGAGTCAGAGTTTCACCATGTTGGCCAGGCTGGTCTCGAACTCCTGGCTTCAAGTGATCCTCCTGCCTTGGCCTTCTAAAGTGAAAAATACATTTTAAAGTCTGAGCTCTGGAATGCCTTTAATTTACATGGTATAGTGTAAGAGAACAGCATGCGAGTGCAGCTCGATCTTACCTGCAGAAGCGGAGGAAGGACTGGATTAAATTTTACTCAATAGCAGCGAAATTAGGGGTATTTAGTCATTTTCCTCCTCCAGGAGTTAGGCAGAAATGGGCATTGTGACATCCAGGCTGTGTGGCCTTGGGCAAGTGTCTTCAGCGCCCTGAGCCCAGTTACTCCTCCTGAAATCAGAGCTGGCAGCGATTCCCGGAGGCAGCTTTGTGTGGTGGGGAAGGCTCACCCTCACTGGGAGGCGTGTGGGTGTGAACCGGCTCTTCATCATACTCTTGTCAAGTGCAAACACATGGGGATCATCTAGAGCACTGGAAAACCCTATCCCAGATTCTTGGAGAGTGAGAAAACCTTTTTAAGGTGACCTGACCAGCATTTAAAAACAGGAATAGGCTGGGCACGGTGGCTCACACCTGTAATCCCAGCATGTTAGGAAGCCGAGGTGGGCAGATCACAAGGTCAGGAGTTTGAGGCCAGCCTGGCCAACATGGTGAACCCCCATCTCTACTAAAAATACAAAAATTAGCTGGGCATGGTGGTGGTAGCTTGTAATCCCAGCTATTTGGGAGACTGAGGCAGGAGAATTGCTTGAACCTGGGGGACAGAGGTTGCAGTGAGCTGAGATTGTGCCTGGGTGACAGAACAATGCTCCATCTCACCAAAAAAAAAAAAAAAAAAAAAAAAAATATATATATATATATATATATATATATATATAGTGGAATATAAAGCATCATGTAATACAGGGTGTTATTTTTAAAACTAACTTTTGTTTTTAAGTGTACATGTTTATGGGGTGCAGCGTGATGCTTCGATACATATATAAATTGTGCAATGATCAAGGTTTTAGCAAATCCATCATCCTAGATCTTTGTCATTTCTTTGTGGTGAGAACATGCAAAATCCTCTCTTCTAGCTATTTTGAACCCCATTATTGTTGACTATAGAGCGTGATATTCTTTTGTAGAAGTATGCTGGTGTGGCCAGGTGCGGTGACTCACGCCTGTAATCCCAGCACTTTGGGAGGCCAAGGCAGGCAGATCCCCTGAGGCCAGGAGTTTGAGACCAGCCTGGCTAACATGGTGAAACCCCATCTCTACTAAAAATACAAAAATTAGCTGGGCGTGGTGTCATGTGCCTGTAATCTCAGCTACTCATGAGGCTGAGGCAGGAGAATCGCTTGAACCCTGGAAACAGAAGTTGCAGTGAGCCGAGATCATGCCACTGCAGTCCAGCCTGGGTGACAGAACGAGACCTTGTCTCAAAAAAAAAAAGTATGCAGATGCAAAACGATGTCTTACTGTGCGTCAGAATTTTGGAAGCCAGTGGTAGACAGTCCTCAGTTTTCCACAATGATTTTTAGACAGCTGCCCATTCACCGATTCCAACGCCATCACCCCACTGCCCAAATGAACATTTCTGGTCTCTGGGTGGTGTTGCCTTAGCAGGATTCTGCCAGGTGGCCCCACTGGGAGTGTTTTGCCCCATCCCAGACTCAGATCGCCCAAGCCAGTGATTTCCTTCTGGTCAGGTGTCTTCCTGAGGATCCGCTTTACTGGGACTAGAAGCTCTGACCTTGAATGCATTTCCAGAAGCACAGCCCTGCAGAGGGCTTCAGGTAGCCAGGAAAGGAAGTGCCTCTCCTGAGACCATCCTGGCTTCAGTCCATGGTGCTCACTGTATGCCTCCCACACCAGAGGAGGTCCTGGTCCCTGGTCCCAGGCATGAGGATAAAAATTAACAGGGCGTGTTGGCGCACCCCTGTAATCCCAGCTACTCCAGATGCTCAGGCAGGAGTTTGCTTAAACCCGGGAGGCCAAGGTTGCAGTGAGCTGAGATCGCACCACTGTACTCCAGCCTGGGTGACAGAGCAAGATTCTGTCTCGGGGCACAGCTGCTGTGCCCGACCAGTATTTCATTCCTTTCAAAGTCTGAACAGTATTCCATGGTATGCAGTATTAAAAAGTAAAATGTATGGCTGGGCGCGATGGCTCACCCCGGTAATCCCAGCACTTTGGGAGGCCAAGGCAGATGGATCATCTGAGGCTGGGAGTTCGACTACCCTGGCCAACATGGTGAAACCCTGTCTCTACTGAAAATATAAAAATTAGCCGGGCATGGTGGCACATGCCTGTAATCTCAGCTACTCGGGAGGCGGAGGCAGAAGAATTGCTTGAACCTGGGAGGTAGAGAGGTTGCAGTGAGCCGATATCACACCACTGTACTCCAGCTTGGGGGATAGAGTAGGACTGTCTCAAAAAAGAAAAAAAAAGTAAAATGTGGCATAAGAAAGTTTCTGACCTCTTCCCCAAATAAACTACCTGCATGTAAGCCCTGCTTTCAGGCTCTCCTTTTCAGGGGTTCCCAAGTTACGACAGAAGTCCCGGGAGCTGGGAAGAACCCTGTTGAGCCTTGGTTCAGGTCTGGCCTGAGGGCACTGAAGGATAGTCCTCTTCCGCCCTCTCGTGGTTGCAGGTGTCCAACTCCTTCTGTTTTCTCTGGGTCTTCATCTCCTCCAGCTGTGTTTCCTGTTCTTGTTTTCTCATCCTGTCCCCTCAAAAACCTGCTTCTTTTTTGGCATCCTCAATATCCCGTTTCACCTGTGCCCTCACTGCTAGGTGGATGTTTTTAAAGAAAATTGGGAACACTGGGAGGCCGAGGCGGGCGGATCACCTGAGGTCAAGAGTTCGAGACCAAACTGACCAAGATGGAGAAAACTCGTCCTCACTAAACATACAAAATTAGCCATGCATGGTGGCGCATGCCTGTAATCCCAGCTACTCGGGAGGCTGAGGCAGGAGAATCGCTTGAACCTGGGAGGCAGAAGTTGCAGTGAGCTGAGATCTCGCCATTGCACTCCAGCCTGGGCAAAAGAGCAAAACTCTGTCTTGAAAGAAAAGAGAGAGAAAGAAAGAAGGAAAGAAAGAAAAGAGAGAGAGAGAAAAAAATAAGTAAATAAATAAATTTGGGAACATTATATATTACTTCACCTGTAAAAATGTCACTATGATGGCCAGGTGCAGTGGCTCATGCTTTGAGAGGCCAGTGTGGGTGGGTCGCCTGAGCTCAGGAGTTCAAGACCAGCCTGGGCAAAATGGCAAACCCTGTCTCTACAAAAAATACAAAAATTAGCTAGTGTGTGGTGCATGCCTGTACTCCCAGCTACTTGGGAGGCTGAGGTGGGAGGATGGCTTGAGTTCAGGAGGTGGAGGCTGTAATGAGCTGATATTGTGCCACTGCACTCCTGCCTGGCTGATAGAGTGAGACCCTGTATAAAAAAAAAATCACTATGTACGCTTAAAAGATGAAGAGTTAAAAAAATGCTTTACTCCCTTACAAGTAAAAGTAATCATAATTCACGAAATCATAAAATATTCTGTTAATGTTGTCATTTCCCTGGTTCTTATTTTTACTTCATAGCTTTGCATAGAGACACAAGTCATCCATTATAATAGATTTTCTGTGTGAATTCTTTGTTCCTCTAATTTTTAATTATTTGTCGCTGCTTACCTAATTCCCCCCCCCACCGCCCCCACAATTTGAACCTTGTTGTTACTGTTGTAGAAACTAGGTCATTTTTTCTGTTAAATTTTCTTTGGTTTCAGTTGTGCCAATTAGGTCCTTGTGTTGTCATTTAACATGTTTTTCTTCCTTCTTTTTTCTTTTCGAGATGGAGTCTCCCTCTGTCACTCAGGCTGGAGTGCAATGGCGTGATCTCAGCTCACTGCAATCTCCACCTCCCAAGTTCAAGTGATTCTCCTGCCTCAGCCTCCCAAGTAGCTGGGATTACAGGTGCCTGCCACCATGTCCAGCTAATTTTTTTTTTGTATTTTTAGTGGAGATGGGGTTTCACCATATTGGTCAGGATGGTCTCGAACTCCTGACCTCAGGTGATCCGCCTGCCTTGACCTCTAAAGTGCTAAGATTACAGGCTTGAACTATGGTGCCTGGCCATTATTTTACATGTTTTCGGCTGGGCGAGGTGGCTCAAGCCTGTAATCCCAGCACTTTGGGAGGCCGAGGCGGGTGGATCACGAGGTCAAGAGATCAAGACCATCCTGGTCAACATGGTGAAACCCCGTCTCTACTAAAAGATACAAAAAAAAAAAAAAAAAGTCCACA
>CAUYOR010135104.1:0-18950 GCA_963573925.1 Callimico goeldii
GCTACTTGGGAAGCTGAGGCGGGAGAATTGCTTGAACCCAGGAGGCGGAGGTTGCGGTGAGCCGAGAATTGCGCCATTGCACTCCAGCCTGGGTAACAAGAGCGAAACTCCGTCTCAAAAAAAAAAAAAAAAAAAAAAAAAAAAGAAGGCATTCATCATGTTTTTCCCCCATGAGGACAGTGAAGTCCAGAGAGGTTCAATGACCAGCCCGAGGCCAGCCTGAACTGTAATCAGAACAGAGCTAAGAGTAGCTTACTTTCTCCTTACCTTCTCTGATGAAGGTAAGGAGCAGTTTGGGAAATTTTTTTTGAGATGGAGTTTCGCTCTTGTTGCCCAGGCTGGAGTGCAATGGCGTGATCTCAGCTCACTGTCACTTCTGTTTCTCTGGGTTCAAGAGATTCTCCTGCCTCAGCCTTCCGAGTAGCTGGGATTATAGGCATGTACGACCACGCCCAGCTAGTTTTGCATTTTTAGTAGAGATAGGTTTTCTCCCTATTAGTCAGGCTGGTCTTATACTCCAACCTCAGGTGATCCACCCACCTCGGCCTCCCAAAGTGCCAGGATTACAGGCATTAGTTAGCCACCTCACCCAGCCAGTTTGGGAAATGTAGGTAAAGTTTTACCTACTCCCTCACGTAGAACTAAATACCCACTAAAAGCCTAGAATGAGTGCAGGGCCTGCCAGAGATTCCCTATATAGAAAGTGATTGCACTTTCTCTGGTGCTGCTGGGAGGGTGAGTAGGGTGGGAAGGGGCCAGAAAGAAAAAACAACTTAGGTGACTCCCCCAGTGCTCTCCAACCCATTCCCAGCCAGGCCTGGCTCTTCACAGCACTGTCTCACCCACTAATATTCCTCATCTCATGACTCTGGCGCCCCCAGGGAAATTTCCATTCCTTAAGGGCAAGGCTGCTCCCAATGTTGGAAGTAGCTTGAAGAGAGTATAAGGTGCCAGTCACCAGGATTCAGTACCTTCCTGGGACACCCTCTGCTCACACACTATTTGTACCAGTTCCCAGAGCTCCAAGAGAGCAATAATTGCCCTTCAGGCCACCTGCCCTATTAGGGCTCTCCCAGCCCTAAGGAGAGCCAGCCCAGCCTTCCAGGAAAGAAGTCAGGAGACAGGGCTGTGAGGCTGCCTGTGGACGCTGCAGCTGAGCCATCAACCTGTCAAGAGGCCAGCAGCCAGCATGGGGAGTGGTGCTGGAGGAAAGCAGTGGTCTGTGTCAGCTCTTTGGGCAAGAGCTCTTCATGGTGATGACACCATGAGCCTCCAGGCTGTTGTCTTGAGGCGAATGACTGTGCTCCTCAGGGTTACCTAGGCCTCCAGTTCTTCCCTTTGTGCCTGTAACGCCCCTAGCTGAGACTTTGGCCAGTGAGAAGGAAAAGGCCTTTTCTGTCAGTATCCTCCTGAGCTGGGCCTCTGGGAGGTTGTGAGGCTTGAGTAAGATGATGCTTTGGGAACAACCAGCATGGTCAGGCAGAGCAGGCATTTAGAAAATGCCAGGCCCAACAGGGAGATGTGGGCAAGCGAACAGGCTAGACGGGACTCTTCTTCCACCACAGAACTCCTAGGCCTTGAGTTGAGCCCCTGGCTCTGCTGTCCTCCAATCTGGGTTCCCCAGAGTCTGCTGCCACCTCCCTGGCTACCTCCCTACTCCTAGCCAGGAGACAGGACAAGAAGGTGAAGGAGGCACATACTGCCGCAGAGGTCGCCAAAGATGTAGTAGCACTGCTCGGAGAAGGTGATCTTGTTGACGGTGTGGCGGATGAAGCCAGCTTTCAGCAGGTTGCTGGCATACTTGCGGGCCTCCCTCCGGTCAGTGAAGCCTTCCACGTTGTGGTACAGCCAGTCCACCACATCTGAGCCTGGGGGCAAGGCTGCCAGTTGATTGGGGGAGCCCATCTGACTTGGACTCATCTGGCCTCACAGAAGCTATGAGGCTGGGGCTGGTTCCAGCTCAAGGGAAGTCCTGGGTCCCCTGGCCGGCCCTGCCCATCACATCCACCCGCCCCGCATCCCACCATGGGGCTCTCTCACCGATGAAGGCATTAGGGATGGTAATCTTGAGCCACATGCGGTCACGGACCTCCAACCCTGATTCAGGGGAGGCCATGGCTTTTACGATGGCAGCCATGTCACTGTGGATGGACAGGTGGAAGTCGTCGAGGCCTGGGGGTGGGAGGCAGAACAGTGAGGCAGAAAGGGGCTTTGGAGTTGAGGAAACAAGAGTTTGCATTCTAGCTCTACCACCTAATCGTTACGGGACCAATGCTGGGAAAATTACCGACTTCTTGGACACTCAGTTTCCCCTTCTGTGAAGAAATGGGGATTTTAATATCTACAAGGCTATTTGAAGAATTAAATAATGTAAATGCAGGTGCTTGCCAGGGTATAATGAACATGCTATGATAATCGAAATAGCTGCCATTTACTGAATGCTTACTTTGTACCACACACTGCAATGGTGCTTCATTTACATCCTCTCATTAAACCCACAGGAATCTGGTAAAGTTTATGTTGTGAGTCCCATTTTGTAAGAGGAAACTGAGGTCCCCTGGGTGCTCATACAGGTTCAGAAGCAAACACTGTTGAGTGGGGGTTAGAGTGCCCACTGTGGGGGAGTTGCAGCGTGGGGTTGCTGACAGGAGCTGAGTCCCCTCTCCGGCCCTCTCTGACGCTCAAGCAAGAGGCTCTACGTGGACCCTCATCAGTTTCCCCCACCTGGCCCTGTCTGCTGAGCCCAGGAGACAGGGTTGGACACTCACGCTCTGTGTCAGGGATAGAACTGGTGATGGAGGAGCTGGTGGAGGTGATGGTGCTCAGGGAGGGGCTCATGCCGTATGCAGGGAAGGTGCCCGTCATGGCTGCAGTGTGGGAGACCCAGGCTGCAGGGTCAATGGGCCGGATGGGCTCGCCTGCAGGGAGGATGAGGAGTCATGGGCCACCCATCCCACCCACTGCTGGGCCCAACAGGATAGGTGTGGGGGTTCTGGGTGACAGAACAGAGACCGGGCTCTTGTATGTAAGCACCAGCGTTAGGACTGAGTCTCCCATCCACTTACTCCTGGGCAACGTGAAGCAACCACGTGGACTTGGGTCCCAGCACTTGGCTACAGTCAGGGTGATGGGCCTGAAAACAACGGTGTCCTAGTGAAGGCAGGATGTATATAGGCCGACCACGCCCCTTGCCCAGCGCCCCGTTCCATCCATACCCCGGTTTGTGCACGATCTCCCGCAGTACCCGGACTGCGTCGTCATTACTCATGTTCTCAAAGTTGATCTCGTTTACCTGGGAAAGAGGACCCGGAGTGGGACAGGCAGTTGTGTTCGGGAGGATGAAAGGGGAACTCAACTTGGTAGGTCAGGGAGTCTTCCCCCATCCAAGAAGGGGCCTCTGAATGAGCAGGGTGCAGATGGTAGGGCACCTCCCTGCTCCCTATCCACACCACTATCTAGGGTGGGCACTGATACCTGTAACAGCATATCTCCTGGCTCGATGCGCCCGTCAGCAGCCACGGCCCCGCCCTTCATGATAGAGCCAATGTAGATGCCGCCGTCTCCACGCTCGTTGCTTTGGCCCACAATGGAGATGCCCAAGAAGTTATATTTTTCTGTAGAGAGTAATTTAAGACCTTAGTGGGGAGCAAGGTTCCTACCCACATTCCCAGCCCATTAGGAAATGGAAAGGGACAGGAACTGAACTGACATTTACTGATCCTGAACCAGACACTGCACTTAGCATGCATGCTCAAACATGCTTCCATGGAATCCTTGCTGGCTGTAAGGCAGGGACTCAGTCCCATTTTATAGAGCAGGCAACTGAGGTTCAGTAAACTTAGAAGATGACTTTTTTAAGCCAGTAAGCGGCAGAGCCAGGACTCAAACTCAGATTGAAATCCCAAAGTTGGGCTCCTTTTATTATATCCAGCTGTCTCTTAAAGAGTACCTAGGGCAGAAATCAGAGAGCAAGGATGCAATGGCTGAGAGATGCAAAGGAGTGGACACTCATTTCCTCTAGGAAGCCTTTCCTGATGCCATTTTCTGCTTCTACAACTCTCTGTGCTTATCTCTGTCACAGCCCTGATGGTGAGGTACTAAAATGATCAGTTTATGTATCCGCTGATGTTTAGGAAAGAGAGCTCCTTGAGGGCAGGGAACAAACTCTGCGCCTCTCTGACCTCAAGTCTGTCAAGTGTCTGGCACAGAGCAGGGGCCTGAGATTGCGGTTTCCTCAGACTCACCCATGTTGAGAGTGACCGTGATGATGTTGAGTGACATGGTGGAGTCCGTGATGCTGCTGAAGGATGAGGACTGGAATAGACAGAGGCCCTGAGCAGCAGGTGGGGGTGGCAGGAATTCACTCCTACCTGGCTCCTCCTCAAGGTGAGTCCTTGGCACTGCCCCCGCCCCGAGGTTCTAAACACTGCACTAAGGGGAAGGGATATAAGGAAGAACAAACCTTGGCCCTGCCTAGGAAGGGCTCACCATCTGCCCGCACCACCCCTAGCTTTCCAGACCCCATACCCGCTCAATCCGGGAAACCTTCTGCTTCCGCCGCCGCCGCTTGTGTCTTCTCATCAGGCGTGAGGCGCTGCTCTGCTCTGTGGAGCTGCTGAACCTGTGGGGCCCACAGTCGTTCCCCACCAGGCTGGCCCAGCCCTGCCCCATGAGAGGCACTGCAGGGCCTGGGTCCCCGACACAAAGCCCACAAGCCTCCGAGGGGCCCCACATCCTCAGATTTTAGGCTCCTCAGGGGTCACCTGCCCCACAATACCCATGAAACTCAAGCCCCACCTGCTGGTGGAGTCATCCTCGTCTGAGTCACAGAAGCTGGTGGTTTCCAGCTCACTGCTCATGAGGGTGGGTGAGCTGTCGTAACCACCTGGCTCTCGTCGCCGCTCCCCCTTCGCAGTTCCGTTGAGCCGGGCTGCTGCAGGGATGGAAGCAGTCGCGTTTACACAGTGCCAGTGCAGGATGAAGGAAGGAGGCAAGTCAGGGGCTGCACTGAGGCCAGGCACATCCTTAGCACAGGAAGTAGGGCAAGGCAGTGGCTAGCTGGGTGGAAAGCATGAGGAGGGTGTCTGTATTCAGGAAGATATACCATGCTCTGGGCCATCCCTCCGGCGTGGACGCTCTTGCTGGGCAGACACCAAGGAGTCCGTTTCTGTGTCATTGTCCAGGTTCTCCTGGCTGCCCCCACCAGCATGAGGGCTGCAGGGAAGAGACGTGATGGGGGAGGGGGCAGGCTGGGGGCTCCCTCCCCAAGCCCTGGGCTGAGCTGATGTGGTACTCTCCACCCTCAGGTCACACTCACTGGAAAGATGGGGGTCGGGAGTCCCCGATGCCTCCAGTGCGCTCCATAGGTGGTGGCAGCTCTGACGGGTTGTCAGCACAGAATGGGGCTGGGTCTGGGTGTGAGCCCTCAGCGGACACCAGCTGAAGGGGAGAAACAGAGTCAGTAGTATGTTACAGGAGCACCAAAGAGAAGGGGATAGTTGGCTTCTGGCAAGGCAGGAAGGCCTAGGAAGAAGGAATCAGGAAATACGGAGGTAGAAAAGACAGGGCTGTGCAACGGCGGCTGAGATGAACAGTGGCCCCTCTGCCACTGCCTGCTACTGATGGGGTGGCCGGAAGACATGGTGTGGTAAAGTGGAGGGGGAGCAAAGAACAAGGTTCAGTGGTCTGAGCAGAGATCAGCAGCTGGCAGGAGGAAAGCTGAGGCAAGTGTCAAAGGCACAGGAAATGTTACTGTCCCCACCGTGTGTTTCTGTCTCTCGCTATCCCCCCATCCCACCATTCTCTCATTATTCATCAAGGTTACAGAATCTGGGGTTAGAAACAGTTCATTTAAAAAGCTAAAGCAAGATGCAGATACTAAAGCTTAAAACCACCAACTACAGTCTCAGTGATGCATTTCCCTTGTCCAGCCCAGCACAGGGATGCAGGTGGATGGAAGGCTGAGGTTCCTTACCCAGGACACCACCCGGCCATTGAAGCACGGCAGTTTGGCATTGTCATCCGAGATCTCTTCCTTCACCACTCTGCAGAGAAAGGGGGATGCCACAGAGAACCTATTAGGGTGAAAATGAAGGATCCCCAAATCCCAATTATCAGGGGCTCCTCTATTCTAAACCGAGAATCAAATCACCAGCACAAGACTGTTCAAATGAAAGCAGAGGTGGGGGAGACCAAGGGGACAGCTCTTTAGCACCACCAGGAAGATACCAGCACTGCCTGAGCCAGATGCCTTCCTGGGGCATCCTGTCATCAGGTGGTTGCAAATTAAAATGGACACATCACTGCCCTCCATGCCACTCTCTAAAATCCCCAACATCATGATTCTCCTGCGCTAGATTTTCTCTTTTCCTCTGATCCCTAATTGGAAAAAAAGCATACTATTATAATTGTCCTTCCTTTCTTAAGTGGAAATCCTAACATTGTTGTGGGAGGTGTGAACAAAGAATTTAAGAAAATTAGAAAAGAGAAGTAGAGGCTGGGTATGGTGGCTCACGCCTGTAATCCCCACTTTGGGAGGCTGAAGCGGGTGGATCACGAGGTCAGGAGTTCGAGATCAGCCTGGCCAACATGACAAAACCCAGTCTCTACTAAAAATACAAAAATTAGCTGGATGTGGTGGCAGGTACCTGTAATCTCAGCTACTTGGGAGGCTGAGGCAGGCAAATCGCTCGAACCCAGGAGGTGGAGGTTACAGTGAGATGAAATTGCGCCACTGTACTCCAGTCTGGGCGACAGAGCAAGACTGTCTCAAAAAAAAAAAAAAGAAAAGAGAAGGGGAGAAGGCATTTACTGGACATTGTTCACATGCCATTATGATAATTAATAGTAACACTCGATCTCTCTCACACTGGTAATCCCAGCACTTTGGGAGGCCAAGGCAGGTAGATCACTTGAGGCCAGGAGTTTTAAGATTTGCCTGGTCAACATAGTGAGGCCCTGTCTCTACAAAACAAAACAAATACAAAAATTAGCCGGGCATGGTGGCATGTGCCTATGGTCCCAGCTACTTGGAAGGCTGAGGCGGGAAGATCGCTTGAGCCTGGGAGTTTGAGGCTGCAGTGAGCTATGATTGTGCCACTGCACTCCAGTCTGGGTGACAAAGAAAGGTAGGTACAATGGGGAAACTAGGCTCAATAGGTTCAGTAATTCACCTAAACTCCTACTACTAGTATGTGAAGAGCTGGAATTTGAATCCTGGTCAGCCTGAGTCTAACGTCTGCATTCTTACCTATTATAGCACCTTATCTCCCTAGAGTTAGAACCTATAATCTTCACATCAGCCTCAGTGGGCAGACAATATGATCTTCATTTCATGAAAAAAAAATTGAGAAACAGTAACTTATCCAAGGTCACAGGACTAGTAGATGTCAGAGCTTGTCTGACTCCAAAATCCATACTCTTCCCATTGTATTTCACATTCTTTACTATATAATAACAGAGGTAATGTGGGTCTGTGTGGAGGGTGGATTCGGGAGGACGATGATATGAGGCATGAAGGGTGTGGAATGTGGCCAAGGGACTTGTAGTTTGGCCTAGGGAATGTGGTGAAGCAAGAAGTCAAGATAGCAACTGCAGTTTGGGGCTGGGAAGGGGAGTGGAAAAGTTTGAGGACCCTCAGACTGTCAAATATGCCAGGAGTACAGAGATGGGAAGACGTGACCACGGGTAAGATGATGCATAACCGGGTGCTCTGAGCAGAGAGGGAAGATAGCAAGGAGGAGGTTGGGAAGTCTAGTCCTGATTTTTTTGACGACAAAGTCTCACTCTGTCACCCAGGCTAGAGTACAGCGCTGCAATCTCAACTCACTGCAACCTTCACCTCCCGGGTTCAAGTGATTCTCCTGCCTAAGCCTCCTGAGTAGCTGGGATTATAGGAGCCTGCCAACATGCCTGGGTAATTTTTGTATTTTTAGTGGAGACGGGGTTTTACCACATTGGCCAGGCAGGTCTCAAACTCCTGACCTCAGGGTGATCCACCCACCTCAGCCTCCCAAAGTGCTGGGATTACAGGCGTGAGCCACTGTGCTCAGCCCCCTTTGTTCTTAGAGCAGCTTCTGCCCAGAGCCAGAAACGTGCTTGGCTCCTTGTGATGCTCACATTTTTGGACTCACAGCCAAGTTCGCAGACTGAGCCTGCCCTTCCCACTCCCATCCATCCCTGATTCCTCCATCATTCCCAACATCACAGTGACCCTTGGAAAGCAGCCCAAATCATCCTACTCAGGCCCACCATGGCAGAAAGTGTAGAAAGGATAGGCTAGAGGCCAGGCGCCGTGGCTGACATCTGTAATCCCAGCACTTTGGGAGGCCAAGGCAGGGGTGGGGGGGATCACCTGAAGTCAGGAGTTCGAGACCAGTCTGACCAACATGGAGAAACCCCATCTTTACTAAAAATACAAAATTAGCCAGGCATGGTGGTGCACGCCTGTAATCCCAGCTACTCGAGAGGCTGAGGCAGGAGAATCGCTTGAACCTGGGAGGTGGAGGTTACAGTAAACTGAGATGGTGCCATTGCACTACAGCCTGGGCAACACGAGCGAAACTCCATCTCAAAAAAAAGAAAGGATAGGCTAAAAAGAAGGGACAGAGAAGAGGCTCAGACCCACCAGCCAGTGTGGCCACAGGGTACTACAAGCTGGCAGCCCCACAGGACTCAGAGGAAAAGGGAAGACATGGGCCACATGGCACAGCCTGCTTTGGAGGGGGTCTGCCTATGGGTGGGAAAATGCTGCCGAGTCCCTACCCACCCCTCCCCTGGCAGGCCCACCACACTGCTCCACACTACATGTTTCTTCTCTTTCTGGGGGTCATCAATAGGTCACCAAGGCTCTGCTGACTCACAAGAATCAGCTGATCTTCAGCAGCTTTGGGGGACCTCAGTCAGGCCTTACTCTCCCATCATGGAGCTGAATGTCTGGGGGTTACACAGCACATACACACACACACACACACACACACACACACACACACACACACTCTCTCTCTCTTTCTCTCTCTCTCTCTCTCTCTCTCTCTCTCATGCCCCAAACGGAGTCAAATATGGGTCAAATTCCAATTCTCCCAGTTACTAGCCTACCAATTTCTCTAAGCCTCTGTCTCATCCTGGTAACTGGATCCTCAAATGCCAAGCATGATCCAGGCATTATAAGCTAGTTATATTGTCACTTTCTACCAGGGTCCATACGCTATTTCTAACTACATACATGTTTTTAAGGGCAGAGCAAATACATCTATTCATCATTCATTGTTCATCCAATTAAAATGCTTTGGCTGAGAGCCCAGTGGGTTTTAGGTCCTGAGCTTGCTACTGTAGAGATCTCATGAGAGACTGTGGTCCAGTGGATAGTTCACGGAAATATATTGCAATCCAGGAAGTGGTTGGAGCAGCAGGTGTTCACTGGATAGACATCTGCTGAGTGTTACACAGGTGTTAGGATATAAAGATAAGATAAGCCGGTGCGGTGCTCACGCCTGTAATCTCAGAACTTTGGGAGGCCAAGGCGGGCGGATCACTTGAGGTCAAGAGTTTGTGACTAGCCTGGCTAACATAGCAAAACCCCATCTCTACTAAAAATACAAAAATTAGCCAGGTGTGGTGGCACACACCAGTAGTTCCAGCTATTCGAGAGGCTGAGGCAGGAGAATTGCTTGAACCCAGGAGGCAGAGGTTGCAGTGAGCCAAGATTGTATCACTGTACCCCAGCCTGGGTGACAAAGCCAGGCTCCATCTCAAAAAAAAAAAAAAAAAAAAGGAAGGCCCATAGGGAGGACAGTGTATGACATGGAGCAGCAAGCCACAGTAAATGACCTGATCGCCATGTTGTCCCTCTCACAGCTCAACATCAGACTAGCAGTAGGTACCTTACTTCCATGTACCATCCACCATGCCCTCAATGCTAAAGATGTTTATCCTTCCTCCACTTTTCAAATAACTTAAGATGGCAGGCCGGCTGCAGTGGCTCATGCCAGTAATCCCAGCACTTTGGGAGGCTGAGGCGGGTGGATCACCTGAGGTCAGGAGTTCAAGACCAGCCTGAACAACATGGTGAAACCCCATCTTTACTAAAATTACAAAAATTAGCTGGGCATGGTGGTGGGTGCCTGTAATCCCAGCTACTCGGGAGGCTGAGGTAGGAGAATTGCTTGAACCCAGGAGGCGGAGGTTGCTGTGAGCCGAGATCGCGCCACTGCACTCTAGCCTGGGTGACAAGAGCGAAACTCCTCAAAAAAATGAAATAAACAAAAATTTAAAAAGATGTCTGAGCTTACCCTGAGCTTGAGAAATACTTTTGGAGAACAGATGGGACTTGAGGAGTCCTCAGGCCTCACAAAAGAACCTCAAAGGCTGAGGCAGGAGTAGAGAAACCGGAGAGAAAGCAGCCTTCCTCCGCTGACAACTTTCCCTTCTGTCAACTAGGGTCAATGGCCCCCACCTGAACCTTGTCTTGTGGGGCTTGGAGAAATGGTGCTCTTATCACCTCTACAGTTTGCCAAGGCTTACCACCTCCCTCGGAGAGGATTCGTCAATAAAATGGTGACAATAATGACACTTAAAATTTTGTGATTAAGGATTTTGATTTGGATCCAGATTCCTGATGTCAAAGCAAACTCTGCCTCTTATTAGCTGTATGACCTTGGTTGGGCAAGTTACTTAAGCTTTCTGCGATCTAGTTTCCTTTTGTTTGGTTGAAATAGGGTCTAACTCTATTGCCCAGGCTGGAGTACAGTGGCACCATCAGAGCTCACTGCAGCCCCAAACTCCTGTGCTCAAGTGATCTTCCTGTTTCAGCTTCCCAAGTTGGGACTACAGGTACACTCCATCATGCCTGGCTAATTAAAAAAATTTTTTTGTAGAGATGGGGTCTGGCTATGTTGCCAAGACTAGTCTCGAACTCCTGGCCTCAGGCGATCCTCCCACCTCAGCCTCCCAAAGTGGTGACATGACAGATGTGAGCCACCATGCCCAGCATAGTTTCATTTGTAAACCAGAGATACCATTATACTATCTATTTCACAGAGCTGTTTTGAAGATTAAGTGAGTGAAGATTTGAAAAACATTTAGATTAGTCCCTGGCACACTAAGCATAAAAGGAGTGTGTTAAATAAATGAAACACACACACACACACACACACATATATACATATGCTATTAGTCAGCTATTAGTCCTCTGTCACAAGACAGCCGTATCAGGTCTCCTGCTAATTTATCCTTCTGAGGATAAAAACAAAATCCATCTCCTCCACTTTATTATTATTTTTTTGAGAAGGAGTCTCACTCTGTTGCCCACGCTGGAGTGCAGTGGAGCAATCTTGGCTCACTGCAACTGCTGCCTCCCAAGTTCAAGTGATTCTCCTGCCTCAGCCTCCTGAGTAGCTGGGATTACAGGCACGCTCCACCACACCAGACTAATTTTTTTATTTTTAGTAGAGATGGGGTTTCACCATGTTGGCCTGGCTGGTCTTGAACTCCTGACGTGATCCACCTGCCTCAGCCTCCCAAAGTGCTGGGATTACAGGCGTGAACCATTGAGCCCAGCTTCCACTTCATTTTTAGCACTGTTTTCAACCCTGCTAAAATGGTCCAACTCTGATATTTTGGTTCAAGTACCACTGACGTTTGCAAGATAGCTTCAGGTGGCACATAAATTAACATTGCTTAGTTCAATCATTAAATATTTATGTTAAACATATTTTAGAAAGAAATATAAATAGAAAATCAGACCTATGGTTTCACATTATTGCTTGGTTTAAGCTAAGAAAAAGGATTACAGGCTCAAGCCTGTAATCCCAGCACTTTGGGAGGCTGAGGCAGACAGATCACGAGGTCAAGAGATCAAGACCATCCTGGTCAACATGGTGAAACCCCATCTCTACTAAAAATACAAAAATCAGCTAGGCATGGTGGCATGTGCCTGTAGTCCCAGCTATAGGAGAGGGAGGCTGAGGCAGGAGAATCATTTGAACCTGGGAGGTGGAGGTTGCGGTGAGCTGAGATCGCGCCACTGCACTCCAGCCTGGGCAACAAGAACGAAACTCTGTCTCAAAAAAAAAAAAGAGTAAGAATGAGTAGACTGACACTGGATTTAAAGAAAAGTATTAACAGTGACTGGTGTAATGAGGGCCCTCTTATAACTGCAGTTTGGCCTGTCTCAATAGCAGCCTTGGGAGAGTGACAGCAGTCCAGAGTTGTCCAGGCTTAGGAGGCAGGGGCCAGGCCTGGTGGATCTAGAGATAAGTGGAGGGTGGAGAGACAGCCTATCCTAGCCCTGCAAGGCTTCTGGATCTGGGATGGCCCCAGGGCACTGGAATCTGGCTGATCTTCCCCCATTCCTAACGTTGAGGCTGTAGCTTGATTCCTTCTAACTCTATTCTTCTCTTGCCAGGCCAAGGCACCCACCTCCTCACCCAGACCCCTTCTGGATCCATCCCTCCTCAGAATCTTCCAATCAGAGGTACTTGTCTCTGGGCTGAAGGCAGACAATCGTCGCCACACCAGGAGCACCCCACCCCAGGGCAGGAACAACAACAGAAACCAGAATAGTTAGAATCTAGATAGCACTGCCCACTGTACAAAGGACTCTCACACACAGGATTTCAGGGGCTCATCCAATCCTGAGTTCCTGAGCAGAAAGTGACAGTAACACACGACAGGCATTAGATAGAAGATGCTTGCTTCCCAGGGCTAGGTGGGTCAGGGGCTTGGGAGAGAAGCCAGACCGATGAGCACTGGGAAGAATGTCTCCTCTTGGCTGTGGGGCCTCAGCTCCAAAGAGCAGCCCAGGCCTCAGGCGAGGGCTGAAGAGGCAGCCTTCAGGCCTGGTGGGGCCTTCCCCAACGACTGCAGGCCCAGCGCCCAGCTAGTGAGGCGACAGGCTAGTGTGGGCGCCTCCCCCTCCTCCAGTCTCCTGGGAGTTGGGGGGTTCGAGGGGATCTGGCTGGCCCCCGCTCCAGGACAGCTGCTTCAGAACCTTCCGGCTCCAACATTCCATCTCCTCTTAAAGGGGAAGTGACTGCTTCCCAACTCTGCCTGTCCAGATCTCTGCAGCTGGGTGGAAGGGAAGACCCCGCCAGGGAGGGGAAGATGGAGAACACCAAGAAACTCTTCCTGGCCCTCCCATCCAGGCCCCAGGCCCTTCCCAACGTCTCCCCCTTGACCACCATCTGGAGGAAAAAGGCCAGAATTGGAGGGAAATCAGCACCTGGGTCAGTGAGGACCAGTCCTCAGGGGTCAGGCGCTCTGTTCCAGTGACAACACCCCCAGCAGCCCACAAGGGAGAGGAGAGGCAGTTAACATAAACATGAGATCTGCAGACCCTGCTCCTGGCCGGCGCCCGAGCACCCCCGTCACCCCTCCCCCAGCTCAGAGTCCCAGCAGAGCCCTCAGCTGCAGCATACTCCAAATATGGCTGGGAGCTGCGCTGCTGAAAAGATGAAGGGGCGAAGAACCAGGGCCACGCAACCCCAGTCTGCGGAAAAGGTGGCGCCGGCCCCTCGGCAGGAGGAGGACAGAGACTCCGGCTCCGGAACCAGGTGGAGGGGGGGTGTGTCTGCCGCTGGGAGCCACTGGTCCCTGAGGAGGTGAGGGGACCGCACGGCAGGAACTCTGATTGCTCTCGGGGAGTTGGACGTCCCCTTCAACCAGGGAGGCCCAGGTCCCCCCTTCAGGGATGAATGGGAGTCCCTAGAGGGGCTGGAACCTACGGGGCCCCAGTGGGCCGAGTCGCCCCCGAAGTCAGAGCGGGGCTAGGAGCCAGTGACCGAGCGAGGTCGAGAAGGGCCGCGTCGTCCTCGGGGAGCCGCCTCTGGCTCCCGGGGGCGGGGCGGGGGCCATTCTCACCCGAAATCGTCGTCCATAGACTTGAAGAAGAACTTATAGCTGGGTCGCTGCAGAACGCCCTTAAAGTCCGCCAAGGTGACGCGCTCGGCGGGCAGGGGCAGCTTCACGAGGTACGGCGTCTCCTGCCCGTCCAAGTGGTAGATGATCTTGGTCTCGCCCATGGCTCGGGCCTCGGGCCCGGAGGCCCGCGCGCGGCCTGCTCGGGCGGCCGGGCAGAGCCTCCCACACGGCGGCGGCGGCGGCGCGCGGCGCGGCCCAGCGGTTCAACCCAGCTCGGCGGCGGCCCGCGGCACCAGCTCCCTTGTTCTCCGGCCGCTCCCGGGTCCCAGCGCCGCCCGCCGCCGCCGCGGCCGCCGCTTCCGCTCCCCACTCTCCCGGCTGGGCTGGAGGCCGCTACTCTTCCGGTGGCCGCGGCCCTCCCGGCCCTGGGCTGCGTCCCGGCGCGCTCCCCTCCCCCGGCCCGGCGCGGCCTCGCCCCTCCCCGGCGCGCCCCGCCCTCGGACGCCGCACGGAGGCGCCGGCCTCGCGGCAGATGGCTGGACTTCCACCCGGCTCCGCTGATGTCCCGCCCCCTGGCCGGGCCGCCCCGCTCCGGTCCCAGGTCCTTAGAGATTGAACGGAAGATTCACCGGGAGGGCGGCGTTCCCGGACCCGCGAAGCCCTGACTCTGGACCCGAGTGGGATGGGTGGTTACTCTGCGGTCCGAGAAGAGTGGAATGCAGGGATTGCTTTGGTCCCCAGAAATGGTGTACGGAAAGAGGGTGGCTCTGACTCTGGATCCCTGGAGGAGAGTGATCGCAACATGGCCCTTAAGGGTTTCTTGAGAAGCACAACTGCTATCGCGGAGTCTACGAAACTGATCTCAAGGGCAGGACAGCATCCAGTTCGATTCCTCCCTATAGCCTTATCGTCCAGTTGCAAGGCAGTGGTTCAAGAAATGGATTGAATGAAGAATAAGTTAATGCATGCACCCCGGACAGTAAGTCACCAACCCGAACTAGGTATAGCCTGTTCCTCACAGACCTCCTTTTAATTCATTTACTAAACACTGAGGACCTACTATGTGTAAGGCATACTGCCTGAGATATAGCGGTAGCAAGACAGACATGGCTGCTCTCAGGACCTTCCTTCTGCTGGAGGGAAGCGCATAGGCTTGTAAATAGCTTCAGAGTGGCAACTGCTATGAAGAAGGTAAAACAGAGTGCTGTGATGGGAACAGGGGAAGTCGGGCACAGTGGCTCATGCCTGTAATTCCAGCACTATGGGAGGCTGAGGCAGGTGGATCACCTGAGGGCAGGAGTTTGAGACCAGCTTGGCCAACATGGTGAAACCCCGTCTCTATGAAAAATACAAAAATTAGGCCAGGTGTGGTGGCTCAGGCTTGTAATCCCAGCACGTTGGGAGGCCAAGGCAGGCGGATCACAAGGTCAGGAGTTCAAGACCAGCCTGACTAACATGGTGAAATCCCCTCTCTGCTGAAAATGCAAAAATTAGCCAGGCATGGTGGCGTGCACCTGCAATCCCATCTACTTAGGAGGCTGAGGCAGGAGAATTGCTTGAACCTTGGAGGTAGAGGTTGCAGTGAGCCGAGATTGTGCCACCGCACTCCACCCGGGGCAACAGAGCAAGAAAAAAAGGAAGAAAAATTAGCCGAGTGTGGTGGTGGGGGCCTGTAATCCCAGCTACTCAGGAGACTGGGCAGGAGAACTGCTTGAACCCGGGAGGTGGAGGTTGCAGTGAGGTCATACCACAGCACTGCAGCCTGGGTGACAGAAGGAGACTCTGCCTCAAAAAACAACAACAAAACAAAAAAGATAGTGACCAGGGAAAGAAGTTTCTGGGGGTTAGAGAAGTCCCCTTCCAGACGACCAGACCTAGAAATAGAGCGTATGAAGTGGCTATGAGAAGATCTGGGTGAAAGCATTCTAGGCAGAGGTGCAGGGAATATACGGGCTCAACACAGGAATAAATGTGTCACATTTGAGGAAAGAGAAGGCCATCGTGACTAAAGGGACAGTCCTCAATGAGGCTCAAAACATAGACCAGCCAGATTACATAGGACCTTGCATGCTACGGTCTTAAGTATAGGCTCCTTCTACTCCATTTTGTACACTGTTGCCAAATTAGCACTAGAATATGAAGCTTTCAGATACTTCTTCTACTCAGAAATCTTTCCACATTCTCCAAAGCCCCCAAATATCCTTAACATATCAAGGCCCTCTGTAATCTAGCCTCTACCTACTTTTCTTTTATAGACTTTTGTCTCATATACTGGCAATTTTTAAAAAAATTTTATTTTAGAGACAGGGTCTTGCTATATTGCCCAGGCTGGAGTGCAGTGGCTATTCACAGGCGCGATCCCACTACTGATCAGCACGGGAATTTTGACCCGCTCCATTTCTGACCTGGGCCGGTTCACCCCTCCTTAGGTAACCTGGTGGTCCCTGTCCCGTGAGGTTACCATATGGATGCCGAACTTAGTGCAGACACCTGATCGGCATAGCGCACTGCAGCCCAGAACTCCTGGGCTCAAGTGATCCTCCCACCTCGGCCTCCCAAGTAGCTGGGACTACAGGCACGTGCCACCATGTTGGGCTCCTGGCCAAATTTTGACTCCAGGCAAATGAACTCACTTGGTAGCTCCTGCACACACCTTATATATTGTCGCTTTATACACTTTCCTCCACCTTCTTTACATTTTTTATCAAAGGAATATGTTTGCAAAGACAGATCATATTTAAAAAGCTTTTTAACAAAACAGCAATCCTCCTCATTGGTATAGAGGTGAGCAAAAACAAAAATCCAGCAGTTCTTTGTCCTATTTCCCTCTCACTCTCAGTACTCATACTTCTTCATTTATGCATTCTAGACATTCCTTATTGATTTCCAAATTTGATTGATGATTGTCTCTCTTCCACCTTTCCCTTCCCTCTCAAAATAGTGAAAGACCCCTCTCTCTTCCTTGGCGCTGCCTACAGAGGTGGCAGCCATCTCCGCAGCACTACTGGCATTCATTACGCAGTGTCATCTCCATTTTACAGGCATCATGGCCACCCTCAGCCTCCTTGTAAAGATTGTCAAAAAGAGAACCAAAGAAGTTCATCTGGCACCAATCTCACCAATATTTCAAAATTAAGCAGAACTGGCGGAAACCCAGAGGTGCTGACAACAGGGTTCAGGGGCCAGATCTTGATGTCCAACAATGGTTATGGGAGCAATGATAAAACAGCACATATGGCCCAGTGGCTTCCAGAAGTTCCTGGGCCGCAATGTCAAGGAGCTGGAAGTGCTGCTGATGTGCAACAAATCTTCCTATGCTGAGATCACTCACAATGTTTCCTCCAAGAACCTGAAAGCCATCATGGAAAGAGCTGCCCAGCTGGCCATCAGATTCACCAACCGCAATGCAAGGCTGCGCAGTGAAAAAAATGAGTAGACAGTTTATGTGCACGTTTTGTGTTTCAATAAAACTGTAAAAACTGCAAAAAAAAAATAGTGAAAGCAAGCTTTTTGGCTAAGAAAATACAGTACTTAGTATTGACCTTATTTTGACTGAGCAGATGTTTGATGCTAAGTCATGTGTGTTTTATGATTGTTTCCTCTACAACCTTTTCATTTCCTCTGACTTCAGTCATTGCCTTGTTTTTTCATGTTTTAATATATTATACTTACCATTAATTCTTCTCATGTAATCTAATAGTTTCTCAATACACTCTTTGTTCACTCATTCAAAGCTATTACATAATCCATCAGTTCCATTTTTCCTGGAGCCTTCCATTCTTTTTTTTTTTTAGATGGAGTCTCACTCTGTCACCCAGGCTGGAGTATAGTGTCACTATCCCGGCTCACTGCAACCTCTGCCTCCTGGGTTCAAGTGATTCTCCTGCCTCAACCTCCCAAATAGCTAATATTACAGGCACCTACCACCACATCCAGCTGATTTTGTATTTTTAGTAGAGACAGGGTTTCACTATGTTAGCCAGGCTGATTTTGAACTCCCGACTTCAGGTGATTGCCCGCCTTGGCCTCTCAAAGTGCTAGAATTAGAGGCATGAGCCGCTGAGTCTGGCTGAGCCTTCCATTCTTTTGTTCTGGTCTGCACCACTCACTGACTGTCTCAGCCTGTGGACAGCTCTCATCGTGGGACTTCTCTGCATCCTCAAAATTCCCTTTACCTGTCTCTATGGTTTTTTTAATCTGTTAATTTCTTCTTTTTATATTGCAAGCCCACAACGAACATCATATATACCTGTCTCCATGTTGAATCTGTTTCCTGGATACTTTACTCCTTTGTTTTATTTATTTGTTAATTGAGGCAGGGCCTTGCTCTGTTGCTTAGGATGGAGTATAGTGGAGTAATCCTGGGCTCAAGTGATCCTATCAAAGTCCTGGGATTATAGGTGTGAGCCACTGCACCCAGCCAACAATAAATTATTGAATTAAGAACAGGCCCATTCCTATAATCCCAACACTTTGGGAGGCTGAGGTGGGAGGATCACTTGAGCCCAGGTGTTTGAGGACCAGTCTGGGCAACATACCAAGACCTTGTTTCTACCGGGGGGGAAGAAATGGCTGGGCGCATAGCTCACGTCTGTAATCCAAGCACTTTGGGAAGCCAAGGTGGTTGGATCACTTGAGGTCAGGAGTTCAAGACCAGCCTGGCCATCATGGTAAAATCCCATCTCTACTGAAAATACAGAAATTAGCCAGGTATAGTGGCTTGCTCCTGCAATCCCAGCTTACTGGGAGGCTGAGGTAGGAGAATCGCTTGAACCCAGGAGAAAGAGGTTGTAGTGAGTCAAGACCACACCACTGCACTCCAGCCTGGGTGACAGAGTGAGACTCTGTTTCAAAAAAGAAAAAAAAGAGAACATTTTAATTACTGATTTTCCTTTTTTCTTTCTTTTTTTTTTTTTTTGAGATTTGAGACTGAGTTTTGCTCTGTTGACCAGGCTGGAGTGCAGTGGTATGGTCTCTGCTCACTGCAATCTCCACCTCCTGGGTTCAAGCAATTCTCGTGTCTCAGCCTCCTAAATAACTGGAATTACAGGTGTGCACCACCACACCCGGCTAATTTTGTATTTTTTTTTCTT
>CAUYOR010135111.1:0-34217 GCA_963573925.1 Callimico goeldii
GGATAGCCTGGGGATAGATAACAAATGTGGGTGAAGGGGTGGAAGGAAGCAAAACACACTGCCATGTGTGTACCTATGCAACTGTCTTGCATGTTCTGCACATGTACCCCAAAACCTAAAATGCAATAAAAAAATTAAAAAAAATAAAAAATAAACCTCTTTTCTTGATACATTATCCAGCCTCAAGTATTCCTTTATAGCAATATAAATGGACTAAGACACACAGCTATCACAAATATGACTTAGCTTGGGCACTCAGGATCTTGAGAAAAGACTGTTTTGACCAAGCCATAAAGGGGCTTTCTCATTCTCTGCCCCCTGATAACTTACTTAGCCTTGAGTCCCAAGTGCTGTAAGTTTATCCTAGGCAGAATGGAGAGTCTTAAAACTCTGTCACCTAACAATGATTTTAGGCAGGGCCGTGTCCATTGCCCTTAGAGAAATGGAACCTTGAGTCTAAACTTTTCCATAGCACATACCTCACCTTCAAACCTAAGACAATGGAAGTTTTCCAGTTGAAAATTATCACAGAGGCAGATGTACAGATTTCCCTCTTGGTATATTTTCTGCCACTAATGGATTAGAAGTTCCCAGGACTTGGATTGTCTTAGCTTGTGTAGTTATGGGACAATTACAAGTGTGATGAATACTGTGTGGTGATAACTGGTATATGATCTTCCCTGAGCTTCAGATCAACTCGGGTCAACTTTGAAATTATCTGTTTATTACTTAAAAAAAAAAAATCCAGGACCAGGTACAGTGGCTCACACCTGTAATCCCAGAACTTTAGGAAGCCAAGGTGGGCAGATTATGAGGCCAGGAGATCTAGACCACCCTGGTCAACATGGTGAAACCCCATCTCTACTAAAATACAAAAAATTAACCAGGTGTGGTGGCCCACACCTATAGTCTCGGCTACTCAGAAGACTGAGGCAAGGGAATCTCTTGAACCCTCACTGTAACCCGCACACCTATAGTCCCAGCTACTCAGGAGACTGAGGCAGGGGAATCTCTTGAACCCCTGCCTCAGTCTCCTGAGTAGCTGGAACTATAGGTGTGCGGGTTACAGTGAGGCAGGGGTTACAGTGAGCTGAGGTCATGACACTGCACTTCAGCCTGGGCGACAGAGCTAGACTTTGTCTCACACACACACACAAAAAAAATATCCAGCATGAGTTTTTTGTTGTGTAACAGAATAGCAGAATAGAGTGCTTGATGGCCAGTCTTTACAATTTACTGTAATTGTCTCTGTCAGTCTCTGGAGAAAAGGGGACGTATCACCCTGGCTGAGTCTGAAAGTGTGTTTTGTTACTAACCTCCTGACAAACGGACTTGGAGTGAACGCCCCCTCTCGTTGGGATGATCCGCATGGATGACGGGATTCAAGCGTGGCGTCTGGTATCTTATCATAAGTTTCTCCCCAGTGAATACTTAATCCTTGAAGACAGGGAGTAAGTAATACATTTAATATGTTTCACCTTCACGCTTTAATTTCATAAATTATAAACACCTGCTTTTTAGTGTCTGCTACTTGGTCTATTTTATCTCAGCAATTGTTTTTTCCATCATAAATAATTCAGGACACATTTATCCCAAAATAGTGAAATTTGAAGGAATCATAGAATGGCTTTCCCTTAATTTTTAGCATTCTCATTAATATTTCCCCAATGCCAACAGTGTGCTACAACTGTCCTTGCCTGACTCTGCAGACAGCTGCTGACTGTGAGCGATGCATGGCAGTGGCAGGAAGAATCCAGTCCACACAGATGTCCTTCCTTTCTACACTCAGGACAGGCTGCCATGATGAGGACACAGATCTGCTGTGCACAATGAGTGCACGCACATGTGACGACCCCCTGGAGACTGATTTCAAGGGGCCTGAGATGTAGATCTACCCCTAGTTTGCCACAGGGTCAACTTCCCACCCTAACATAGCCTCTTGGTGGGGTTATTGACTCTGCAAAGTGGAATGGTGGGAGAAGTACCTTAATTGATAACTCTACCAACTCAGTAGGATTTCTTCATTACATTTGTGGGCATAACCCTAGTGGGAAATGACCCAGGAATGCGTCCTGCTTCCTGGAGAAGCAGCAGTGCTGATCTTTGTGTGACAGGAGAATCCACCTCACCTGGGGTAGTCACAGAAGGAGAGGAAGAGGTAGTCAAGATCCTTTAAGTCATCCTTAAGGCCCCCGAACCCTTGGAAATTGTTGGATGTAAGAACATATTTTTGTGTTTCTGAAGTTGAAGATTTCTGAATACATTCATCAGCAAATTTGGGAACCTGGGCTCACAGAAAGCCTTGTGAAGTTAATTTACAGTTGCATAAAAAGTGAAAGAACTCCAGAGAGATCTACCTTTCTCTGGGGACATATGTTTACAGTTGATGAGAAAATGAGCCCTATAAACTTGAAGGCAGCTCTAGCTTATAAAAGTGGACACGTGAGGGGCTACCTGGCTCTAGAAAAGATGCATTTACCTTCCAAACGGTTAGAGTGAGAATCCAGGATGCTTCCTCTTGAAACTCCAAGGAACAAAGTTGGTTTGTTTGTTGGTTTCCCTCCCCCCTCCATTTTGGGAGGTTTGAGAAGGTGACTGCCTTTTTCTCCTCTAGATAAGGTGATAAAACCTGATCCTCAACTATGCTATAGAGTTTGATATTTGCATGTGTAGGACATTTGGCTCAGCTTTTATCATTCTTCATCCCAGGGTTAAGAACCAGGGTGTGGGGAACCATGTGGTCATTATTTGCTTTTTAAACAAATAATGATCATCTCTCTCTAATCCAGAATACCAAATGTTCACAATCAGGATAAAATTATAAAGATGAATATTAAAAACCCAACAGAAATTCAAAGGGAAAAAAATTAGCCTACATTTGCTTCTCTTTCAGCTTTGCTTGTGGCCAGTCAAGAGGGAGAGTTGGAAGAGAGATGATCGGGTAAGTGGAGGGGGTGGGATTTGCAATTAATTTATTTTTGCTGTTGGTGCTTTTTTTTTTTTTTCCAAATAAATGGGGTTGAACTGGAGTCTGTTAAATCAGGGTTTCTCAGCCTCAACACTACTGACAATGTGGGCGATAGCTTCATGGAGAGGGCTGTCCTGTGCATAGCAGGAGGTTCAGCAGCAACCCTGGCCTCAACCCACTCAATGCCAATACGACCACACACACCCGCCAGCTGTAACAACCAAAAGTGTATCTAGACATTACACAATAGGGGGCAAAAATCACCCCTGGTGAGAACCACTGTCCTAAATGCACATGTGACACCATTATTTCTAAGCATTTGACATAATACTAGTCATGGATGAGATTGGGGGAGCTGGTCTTCTACATGGACATATTAGATTATTGCCTACTTGTCTAAAGAGGTCTTTCTAGAAATTTCCATTCAGAAAGAAAGCTCCTTCCCTGTGTTCACTCTGTTTAAATGGTGACCAAACCCTTTAATCCACAGTGCTAAAGCCTACTCTGTGAATACCTGGGAAAGGTATCACAGTCATATAGATGCACTTGAAAGAGAGTGTCAAAGTAGATGATCAAGGCGGCAGATGCTTCTGTTGTGATCAGCATTTGATAGAGGAGAAGGCATCAGATCACAGTGGGAAAAGGAGGCAGAAAGCAAAGACCAGAGGTACCGAAGATCAGATTCACTTAATACAAAATTTTGAAAAGAATGAGCACCATTGAGCATTGAAATATGTAAAAACAGAATGCACAGCATTTGAGAGTGGCATAAAAGTCACCACACTGACATGGAAATTGGTCCTCTTTGTGGCCCCTTCTTAAATTGTAAGAGAGTGAGCACAGAGCCTGGGCAAGGATAGGACAGGCAGACCCCTTGACAGCAGAAGGCATGAGAGGGCAGGAAGTCCGGAGAGTGGGGCTACATAGGGGAGAAGATGCTCCAGGAAGAATGAATACAAGAGCACCTTGCCTGGTTTGTATTTTCCTTAGAAATATCTCATTGCCTGGCTCCAAGATGTTGCTTATATTGAGGTTTATCTAAATCCTCTTCTCCTCCACTGAATTCTAGAGTTTTGTGGGCAGTTCCTGGTCTTGAACATTAATATTTCTGCTGACATGCCTAGCCCAGGATCTGTCACAATAGGGGAACTGTAAGATAAGTGTGTCCATGCCAAAGGAAACCTGACGTTCGTTAGGTCTTGTGTAGGATTTCTGTGTGGCTATGCCTCAAGATTCAAGATGTGCTTGAGAAGCTCATCCCATTATGGACAGCAGTTCACACCTGCCTCTTCAGATAGCTTGTAGGAGGGAAAGAGCTGGGCACCATCATGCCAAGGCCTTGAAGACTCTCAACATGAAGGAGCTAAAATTCCCAAGTACAGTAAAATATGGCTAATGGAGGTATATTAATATTCTGTGCAGCATAACAAATAACAATTTTAGAGGCTTAAAACGTCCATTCATCTCCTCAGTTGCTGTGGTTCAGTAGTCCAAACCCAGCTTAGCTGGGTCCTCTGATTAGAGTCACACAAGACTGCAATCCAGCATTGACTAGGCTGTGTTCTCACTGGAAAACTGGACTGGGGAAGGATCCACTTCCAAGCTCACACAGGTGGTTGGCTGAATTCTTCTCCTTGTGGTTGTAGGAATGAGGGCTCCAGTCCCTTGCTAGCTCCTGGCTGAAGACTTCCATAGATGCTAGGACACCAATAGTTCCCTGCCATGTGGTTCTCTCCACAGGCAGATTGATTCTACAGCGTGGT
Source organism: Callimico goeldii (assembly GCA_963573925.1). Taxonomy (NCBI): domain Eukaryota; kingdom Metazoa; phylum Chordata; class Mammalia; order Primates; family Cebidae; genus Callimico; species Callimico goeldii. Next base: position 4,732 of record CAUYOR010135111.1, read on the forward strand.
GTGTTGCTTCTTCAAGGTCCATAGGAGAGCAAGAGGGAGTCTGTGGAATTTTACAAAACACAATGCAATCACAAAAGAGATATTCCAGCACCTTTGCCAAATTCTATTGATTAGATGTGAGTCCCACTCAAACTCAGTGGGAGGGAATTGCATGAAGGCAGGGACAATAGGAAACAGGGATAACTGGGGTTCATTTTAAATCTATCATGGGAGGGAATAAATTCAAAAAAAAATTCAGCAAACCTCCCTTGTGTAGCTCCTCTGAAGCTATTCAGAAGAGATTTAGCAAACATCACTTTGCAGCAATTCTGATTTCCCCACTGGGTGGCAAAGCCAAAGAGAAAAGAATGTCTTACAGAATAAATGTTTCCCCCTTTCATGCAGTGGTAGCCTTGCAATAGGTCTCTAGGCCAGGGAGCATTAGAAACCCATCTCATTAAACACTTTGACCTACTGCCTAAACACAGTGTCTGATTAATGAAAGGGTGTGAGGAATGGGGCTGCAAGTCCAATCACTTCAGAAACCCTGGATTGAAATTCTGGAATCTGTTTTCTCAACCTTCTGACATCCCAGGGCAGGACCAAATGCTTTTAACTTGACATTCGTGCATAGCTTACATCTTTTTTTAACAATGAAGGGTAACATACAGAAACTTCTTCCCCTGAAAACCTGGTATGCCTTTCCTTCATCCATTCTGACCAATTTTTTTTTCCCTTGGAATTTTGTTCTGACCTCATGAGAAGTAGGTTTGTTCTGTTTCAGTGATATATGCCCATACCTTATCTTTATATACTGTTTGACTAAGCACACAATATTTTCTGCAACAGGTAAATTTAATCAAGAAGACAGTCACTCAGCAAACTTCAATCATTTCTGGTTGAAGCCTAAAAATAGAGGAAGAAAAAAGTCCTACAAGCCAGGGAGCAAAAATGAGTCACATTCTAAACCTCTCTGTGCAGTGATCCTTTAGTGAAGGGGGAAGGAGCCACTATTTCTAACTACTCAGCAGCAAAAGATTCTAAGTTAGCTCCTTTTCCTCCTTGAACTCCATCCCCACAAAAGGGTTGAGTTTACTGTACAAGTTAGAATTGCTCCTTCTTCCCATCTCCCACCCTCAGTTGCTGTCTGTCCCTCAGCAGTGCCACAAATGAAGATGTGTGCCTGGCTCTCAGCCCACCGTCACCCCTGTGTTGTTTTCTTCTGAGTTTCACAGTAGTCACTTGCGACCGTCTTGCCTCCTGCTGCATATTAGTTGAAGGTTGTTATCAGTTGTAGGTTCTTTCCTTTCTTTGATCCTTATCCTAAAAAATCATCACGTGTTTCCTCAATTTTGACAGCATGCACTTTAAGTCTTGTAAAGGTCTTTGAAGATTTCAACCCCCTCATCTTACAGTTAAGGGTAGTGATGAGGAAGCTGTTGAATCATTTATCAAGAGTCCTAGTGACCTTTACCAGGAGTGGATGCGATCGCACATGAATTTTTTAATTCATTATATGCTATACTGGCTTCATGGGAGGTTACAATAGAGACCAGGGTACAGGCCGGGCATGGTGGCTCAAGCCTGTAATCCCAGCACTTTCGGAGGCTGAGGCAGGTGGACCATGAGGTCAAGAGATCAAAACCATCCTGATCAACATGGTGAAACCCCGTCTCTACTAAAAATACAAATTAGCTGGGCATGGTGGCGTGCGCCTGTAATCTCAGCTACTCGGGAGGCTGAGGCAGGAGAATTGCCTGAACCCAGGAGGTGGAGGTTGCAGTGAGCCAAGATCATACCATTGCACTCCAGCCCGGGTAACAGGAGCGAAACTCCATCTCAGAAAAAAAAAAAGAGAGAGAGAGAGAGACCAGGGTACAATACAGACCTGATCACAAAGTAGGAACCCTGGATTGCCAGATTTGTTGTGATTGGTAAGAAGATACTATCATGTCTCAGAAAAACCTGGAAGATTTCATAGTCAGGGAGACCCTTTTGGAGCCTAATCACAGTCCCTGCCACCTGCATCACAGTTCCCCTGACCTACATCCTGCGCTTGTCACCATCTTTCTTCTTTTCCTAGACCCCAGGCTTGCTTGCAATACCAGTGCTAGACTCCCATCTGCTAACTCTGTTCCCCCATCTCTAATATCCTAGTGAGTTCATTAGGCCCACATTCTACTACTGCGCCTCTTTCTCAACTTGAAACACCACCTTTTAGTCATGCCTCTACCATCCACCACCTGATAATTCCTGTTCCCCTTGCACCGCATGACTACTGGATCTATCATTTATGGAATGGCTACCAGGTGCCCAGCGTTGTGCTTGGTATTAATTGTCACTTATTTATTTATTACTAATTTCATTGCCACCAAAACCTTATGAAAATGGATATTATCCCCACTCTACACATGAGGAGAACAAATTCAGAAAGATAAATGACTTGCTCATGCTCATCCATTTGTTGTGGTGCTGCCAGGATTTGAATTCAAGTCTGACTCTAGAATCCGTGTTCTCTCTACTGCCCTGAGACAGCATCCTGGTATGCCATGAATTTTCTGGAACACTACTGATTTCAAATACTTGTCCCTTGGACTCCTAAGTTTGCATACATATATGTCAGATTATTTATTCTCATTTGTGTTTAGAAAAAAGAGTGTCTGGCAGGGCATGGTGGCTCATGCCTACAATCCCAGCACTTTCAGAGGCCGAGGCGGGCACATCACCTGAGACCAGGAGTTTGAGACCAGTAAGGCCAACATGGTAAGATCCCATCTCTACTAAACATTCAGAAATTGGCTGAGCCTAGTGGCGTGTGCCTGTAATTCCAGCTACTCGGGAGGCTGAGGCAGGAGAATCTCTTGAACTGAGAAGGTGGAGGTTGCAGTGAGCTGAGATCATGCTACTGCACTTCAGCGTGGGCAACAGAGTCTCAAAAAAGAAAAAACAAAAAAAAGAGAGAGTGCCCATATCTATGTACAAAACTAGTGACACACAATTATTCTGCCTTTGCTTTAGTGCACACATACACTCAGAAATACATGTGCATATGTGCAATACATTCCGTATTTTGAACAAGCAGATGTGTCAACCCTAGGGAATCCTACAACTAAACAAAGATCTGTTTGCAGAGACTCATACCATGACTCTCACCTGTGTACCTTGCACTACAACCAGTTTGAAGTCCTACTGATTATTTGTTTCACAATTATCTTACATATTTAACAACTCACATCCTTGCTGGGGGTGTTGAGGAATTAGTGTTTTCTGGTTTTTTTTTTTTTTTTTTTTAGTTTTTTTGGTGATTTGTGTTTGCAGCACATTGGTTTAATTGGCGTTATATCGTGTTGAAACATTTTGAGTTTTTTTGAAGTTAACTTTTCTTTTTTTCCTTTCATTTCTGAGTTTCACTCCCTTGTTTATCATTTCCAGTGTATTTTGGGGGGGGGGTATACCCCTAAGTACTCCTTTGTGAATCTATTCGGGATGTTTCCTGTTCTTTGTGTTGTTTCCAAAGAAATTGCAATTTTCTGGGCTCTGATTAAAGTGCCCCACAGGATACTTCAGTTTTCTTCTGCTTCATGTAATATTGTGCAGTTTTTTTACTGTGCTTTCTGCTCCTCTTTATGGAAACTGAATTCTCTTCTACTGTGTTCCCTTAAATGCCTGTAAGAAGCATAAATGTATGTATGTTTATTATGTCTTTCACAGTTTGAAATATAAATGTCGGATTTCTACTCTTTTTGACGTCCAACACTAAGCATATGGTGATGATTGCATATCCCCGATAATGTGATGAGTCAATAAAGGAGGATCAGACAGTTCTGCTAATGTCTGGCACATACAGGCAAATGCCAAAATGAAATAATTCCAAGTTTTCTTATTGAAAAGTAATAATGTCCTCTGCTTCCAGGTGAATGTATTATGGCATGGCAGACCAATGAGACCACTGCAACAATTTATTTTAAGCTGAATAAATTACACAACTCCTCTTTTTAGAGTATTGGAAAGCTATGGTGCTATGGTTTGTGTATGTATCTCAAAATCCATTTGTTGAAAACTTAATCCCCAATTGATTAACGCCATTATCAAAAGTGCTCACGTGAGTGAATTTCCACTATTGCTCGCTTGTCCTTCCACCTCTGCCTGTGAGGACACAGCAAGAGGGCCCTTCCCAGATGCTGGGATCTTGATCTTAGACCGTCCTTCGGAATTGCAGGAAATTACATTTCTGTTTTTATTAAATGATCCAGTCTCAGGTATTCTGCTATAGCAGCACAAAAGACATATCGAAAAGGCAAAGACTAGAAGAACCAAAGCCCCAGAGACAGAAGTGTTCCTTCTAGGTGTGATAGTCATTGCTGACTGTTTTCTTCTCTTGACTTTATTTGCCAATTCTGGACGTCAGTTAAAGATTAGGCTTATCTCAAACTAAGGGATGCTCTTGGTAGGCTTTGGGCAGCCACTTGTGGGTAGAATGATGGGTTGGAGACTACTGTAATCTCTAAACCCATTCCCCATGAGACTTTTCTGAGTTCTCTGACAGTGCTGGGACACAGTGAAAGCAGTGTGTCGACGTTAATTTATAGCATCAAGTGCACATACTAGAAAAGAAAAATATCTAAACTCAATATTCTAAGATTCGATCTTAAGAAACAAGATTAAAAAAAAGAAGCAATTTAAGTATAAAGCAAGCAGAAGAAAAACGTACCATATTTTCTGTGTCTTAAACAGCAAACATTTATGAAACATGCATGAAAGACTGCATACTGAGGTTCCAATCACACGATTTGGGGAAAAGGCAAATTTATAGAGGCTGTAAGCTGATCCGTGATATTCAGGGAGTTGGTGGGGGGTGTAAAGCACAGGAGACTTTCTAGGGCAGTGACACCATTCTGCCTGATACTGTAATAGTGGACACATGATGCTGTGCACTTGTCAAAACCCATTGAACTTTACAGCACAAAGAGCAAATGTACCCAAATTTTAAAATTATTTAGGAGTTCAGGGATCCCATCACAGAACAGAGAATGTAACAAAAATATCAAACTGCATCATGAATGTGTACAACAATGTCACTACAGGGAACGGGGAAACATACCAACCTAAGTAACCTTGGATATGAGTGGAGTCTGTAAAGCTAGAAGTGAAAATAATGACACAGAGCACCGTATGGTTGGTAAGGTTGTTTCCCACAGGGGCATAGGTTAACACATCATAAATGATTATACGTGTATACTAGACTTGAATGATTAAGTGAAAGTGGCAGATGGTGGGAGCCAGGTGTCTCACTGTTGGAGTGGAAGATTACAGATAAGCAAGGGAGGAGGCTAAAATGTTTCACGTGGTAGTAGATTAGAGTTGGAGTTATCAGTATAAACTCACATTTAGTTTAATATACATACACTTAGTTATGTATGGAAAATGTATTAATATGTGTAGAGGTCAGCACGTAGTAGCCCCTAAGCTTGGTTTCTAATGCCAATCTCTAACAAAAGAAATCAGAATTCTTTATATAAATATTTAATTCGAGGGGTGGAACAGAAAATGCCCAAGATGAGCCTGCAGTTCTTGTGTTGCCAGAATGTAAAGAAATGCTCATAGAAACAATGATGGAGTCAGGTGTGATGTCATGTGCCTGTAGGCCCAGCTACTAGGGAGGCTGAGGCAAGAGATCCCTTGAATTTGAGGCTGCAGTGTGCTATGATAGTACCACTGCACTCCAGCCTGGGTGACCCCAGCATAGACTTTTTGTCTTAAAGAAGAAAAAAAGAAAAGACAAGAACACTCAAGTCAACTGGATGAATAATTCCCAATGTTCAAAGTTGAAGTAATTTGAGCAAAAAATAAAGCAATATTGGATTATGACTTACATATTCCCTAGTTGATGCTTGTATAAATAAATAAATGATTGAACAACTAAATAAATGAAGAAGAGACAAATCTCTCATGCAGAATTGTAAATTATGTATGTAGATACTCCATCTTTAAAGAAACAGAACGTAACTCCCCACTTCTTAAATGCTGCCTGTGTATAGGAATTTCCTCCCAAAACGAACAGTATGGAGAAGACTGACAAACACCACCTCATGATCAAGGTTACCGTCAATGGTGGAATGTCATGTTGATAATACGTACCCTAGATACACGTGTGAGAATGGCACACTACATCCACAGTTTTTTCCTTAAAAACCAGTAACCCTGGTCTATTCATGAGAAAATCACGAGACAAATCCCAGTGAGGGACATTTACAAAATAACTGATCACTCCTCCTCAAAACTCTTAGGGTTGTGAAATACAAGGAGAGTCTGAGAAACTGCCACCGGCAGAGAAGCCTAAGAAGAAATGACAATCAACATAATGTGGAATACTGAAAAACAAAAAGAACTTCAGGTGAAAATGCAAAGACATCTGAACGAAGTGAGGACTTTAGTTAATAATAATATGTCAATATCAATCCATTAATTCTGAAAAATATACCATGCGCTATGGTTTGGCTGTGTCCCCACCCAAATCTCATCTTGAGTTGTAGTTCCCATAATTCCCACATGTCGTGGGAGGGACTAACCCGGTGGGAGATAACTGAATCATGGGGGCACTTTCCCCCATACTGTTCTCATGGTGGTGACTAAGTCTCACAAGATATAATGATTTGATAAGGGGCTTCCCCTTTCACATGGTTCTCATTCTTTCCTTGCCTACCACCATGTAAGATATGCCTTTTGCCTTCTGCCATGGTTGTGAGGCCTCCCCAGCCATGTGGAACTGCGAGTCCATTAAACCTCTTTCACTTTATAAATTACCCCAGCCTTGGGTATGTCTTTATTAGCAGCATGAAAGCAGACCAGTACTCCATGCTAATGTAAGATGATAATAGGGGAAACTGCATGCAGATCATATGGAAACTCTCTGCATTACCTTCACAGTTTTGTAAGTCTAAAACTATTCTAACCTAAAATGTTTATTTTAAAAACAGATTCTCAATGTTCAAATAGTAGAGGTAGACTCAGAAGATCCAAGTATTTGAAATAGCTGTCAAGGACCTTACAATAACTGTAAACATTATCTTAAATAATATAAAGAAAAGGTTAGTAAAATGAATAAAGGGATGGAGAGCCACAGATAAGTGAAAAGTATAAAACGGAATTAAGTAGACATTCAGACATTGAAAAAAATAATTTCTGAAATTAAGAACATTTGTATAAGTTTAGTAGAAGACTACGTACAGCAGAAGACAGAAGTAATAAACCAAAAGTCAGGTAAAGTGAAATACCCAGAATGAAACATGTCAAGAAAAATAACTTCTAAAAAGCATAGCATAAATGCAAGTCAGGACATAGTTTAAAGCTCTAATAAGTGTGTAATTGAAGTTCCAGAAAGAGAGGACAACAGAGGGTGGGGCAGAAGAAAGATTTGAAGGAAGAGTGGCTAAAAATTTTTCAAAACTGATAAAAGATCTCAACTGATATACTTCGAAACTTCAGCAAATCATAAACAGGATAATTACCAAAAAATTCACAGCAAAACACGTTTAGTTAAAATGAAACCCAGATAAAAGATACAATCTTTCTAACAAGAAAAAAGACACACAACCTTTAAATGAACACTGTTGATTATCAAATTTTACCTTTTTAATAGAATCTATGGAAGCAGACAAAAAATGGAATATCTATCCCAGCACTTTGAGAGGCTCAGGCAGGCAGATCAAGAGATCAGGAGTTAGAGACCATTCTGGCCAACATGGCAAAACCCTGTCTCTACTAAAAATACAAAAATTAGCTGGGCATATTGGCAGGCACCTGTAGACCAAGCTACTTGGGAGGCTGAGGCAGGAGAATTGCTTGAACACATGAGGCAAAGGTTGCAGTGAGCCAAGATCATGCAACTGCACTCCCACCTGGTGACAGGGTGAGACTCCATCTCAAAAGAAAAAAAAAAAAGAACCAAAACAGATGGGATTAATAAACACAATAGGAAGATGAAGATGATGAAGTTTAATTCAACTCTCTTGCTAATTACATTGCGTGTAAACGCACTAAATCCAATTGAAAGATGAAAAGTTGATTAAAAACGAGCTCAAATAATTTAGTGTTTCCAGGAAACAAACAATAAATGTATAAATATTATTATGATACAAGTAGGAGGATAAAAATGAAGATGACACTCAAACATAAGCAAAAGAAAGATGCTGTCGCTATGTTCATGCAAGAAAACAAACATTTAAGGCAAGAGCTCCTACTAGAGACTCAGGGAGATCTATCAGAACGATCAAATGATCAATTGAACCAGAAGATGTAATAATATTGAATTTGTATGCACTTAACAATAGCTAAAATGTAGCTAAAGAAAACATTCACAGAACTAAAAGGAGAAATAAACCTATAAATGTGGAGAGTTCATTAAACTTCTCTTGGTAACATAAAATATAGAAAAGGTGGCCAGGCGCAGTGGCTCACGCCTGTAATCCCAGCACTTTGGGAGGCCGAGGCGGGTGGATCATGAGGTAAAGATATCGAGACCATCCCGGTCAACATGGTGAAACACCGTCTCTACTAAAAATACAAAAAATTAGCTGGGCATGGTGGCACGTGCCTGTAATCCCAGCTACTCGGGAGGCTGAGGCAGGAGAATTGCCTGAACCCGGGGGTCGGAGGTTGCAGTGAGCCGAGATTGCGCCATTGCACTCCAGCCTGGGTAACAAGAGCGAAACTCCGTCTCAAAAAAAAAAATTAGCTGGGCATGGTGGCGCATGCCTGTAATCCCAGTTACTCAGGAGGCTGAGGCAGGAGAATTGCCTGAACCCAGAAGGTGGAGGTTGCAGTGAGCCATTGCACTCCAGCCTGGGTAACAAGAGGGAAACTCCATCTCAAAAAAAAAAAAAAAAAAAAAAAAAAAAAAAAAAAAAAAAAAAATATATATATATATATATATATATATATGGCAGAAAAAATAGAAAGCCTGTAGATTAGTTAAATTATATGATTAATTAAATTGACTTAGCATGTATAGAATGCTAACCTTGACATATAAAATACATATATTTTCAAGTTCACATGGAACATTCACCAAAATAGACAATGTGGTGGGCCATAATAGGTCTCAGAGCCAGGCGTGCTGGCTCATGCCTGTAATCCTGGCACTTTGGGAAACTGAGGCAGATGGATGACCTGAGGTCAGGAGTTCGAGACCAGCCTGGTCAGCATGATGAAACCCCATCTCTAATAAAAAATTTAAAAATCAGCTGGAAGTAGTTGTACACACCTGTAATCCCAGCTACTCAGGATGCTTAGGCAGGAGAATTGCTTGAACCCCAGAGGCACAGGTTGCAGTGAGACGAGATAATGCCACTGCAATCCAGCCTGGGCAACAAAGCAAGACTCTGTCTGAAAAATAAAAAAAAAATAAAAAATAAAGAGGTCTCAGCAAATTTCAAATAACTGAACTTACACAAATTAAATTATTTGGCCATGATTTAAGCTGGATATTAACAAGATAAAAGCAGTTAGAGTATTCTCAAGGACTTGGAAGTTAACCCATTTCTAAACAACCCTGATCAAATAAGAAATCATGATGGAAATTAAAACATACTTCAAACTGAATAATTATAAGGATTTAACATTTTTAGTCTCATAGTTTATGCAGCACTTAGGAGAAAATTTATAGCTTTGAATAAATACGTTTTAAAAGAAGGATGTTTGATAATTACCAAAACTTTCATCTGAACAAGCTAGCAAAAGAAAAATAAGTTAAGCCCAACAAAGTGAAAAGTTAGAAATAGTAAAGAGCAGAATCAATTTAATAGAAAGGAAATACAGAGAAAATCGACAAAGTCAAAAGTATATACTTTACACTAATGGTATTTTTAAACCACTTGCAAGAGCACTTCAGAAAAACGAAAGGATCTAAAAATTACAAATATCAACATATTTTTAAAACATTAACAAAAATCTTATAATTATTAAAGGAATGAAAGTATTCTTTAATATTGTATGACAATTATTTTAAAAATTAAATAGGTAAGATGTGAAAAACACACATGACTACAACCGACAAAAGAAATATCGGAAAATCTGAAGATTTTTAATATTTTCTAAAGAAGTTGGTTCCATTAAAATTGTTTCCACCAAAAATCCCAGACCAAGATTGCTTCACTGGTGAATTCTTCAGAATATTTCAGAAATAAATAACAGCAATTTTACCAAAGTTTCAGAAAATAGAAGATGAGGAAACACTTCCCAAATCAATTTATAATTTTCATTTTTAAAAACAACTGTCAAGGGCATTTCAAGAAAAAAAATTGATGGTGTCATCTCTCCTTGATTTTTCATGTTTCTTGCCTTATATTGATGGCAGTCTGTAGATATGAAGAAGTGGAGATTTTTTCTGGTCTTTGCAGGTTGTCTTTGTCTGGGAAGGCCCTTCACCAGTCGGACCATCCAGGGATTTTGGGCAGGCTATCTGCCATGATCAGTGGGCACACCTGCTGCTGGAGTCTTCAGACAGGCAGGCCTGGTGCCTGGGTCAGCAGTTGGGGAGGCCTGGTGCCAGGGTCTCTAGAGTTGAACCTGGAACCTAGATCTGCTGTGGTAGACCAGTTGATTGAGTCCAAGGGTATAGGCCTGGAGCTGTTGTTTGCAGGAACCAGCCTGGAGCCTGGGTCCACTAGACTGACCTGGCTCTGGCATGGACCTTCAGCCTGAGTCTGCAGTGGCCAGCAAGGCACTGAGTTGAAGCTGGTGCCTGGAGACACAGGGGCAGTCCTGGAGCCTGCGTTCATGAGGGCTAGTCCAGCACTAGGCTCTCCCTGGTCAGACTTGGATCCTGGGTCTGCTGGATCACGGGCCTGCAGGGACTGGCCTGGCACTGGACAGGTCTGGAACCGGTGTTTGCAGCTGGTGACCCAGTGCCTGAGTCCAGGAGTGCTGACCCGATACTGGAGCGGGCCTGAAGCCTGGGGCTGTGTGAGCTCACCTGGTTCTGAGCAGCCTTGGCTTTGAGGCAGGCTTGGAGGCACAGTGTGCCTATCTGTTTGGAGTCTGGGGCCGAGGGCGCCATCCAGTGCTGGATTTTACTAAGGCAGACCCAGGGCCACAGCAAAGTCCACTGATCATTTCCTTCTCCTTCCCCCAAGCTGTGAGCATTGGTCTCTATGTCCTGCTGCCTGGCGGTTAGAGTCCCCTTGGGTAAGGGGAACCTGAAACTTTCTGACCTTCTTCAACAGTCTCAGTATTTCTGTGCGACCCACACGTGCTGTGATGTCTCACCTGGTTTCATGAGCTCTTGTCAAGGTATTTATTGTATGAGAATAGATGTTTACCTGGATGTTTCTGCAGGGGACAAGCACGGAAAGGTCCCGTTCTGCCGTCCTGCTGACATCCTGCCTGTCTATATGCTATCAACAGAGGATGAGAACATAAATGAACGTAAATGTTTCTTTATTTCACCTAGTATTTTAAAGCATCAAATACTTGAGAATAAATGATCGAAGACCTACGATAACTACACTGAAAGCTAGAGACTGCAAAAGATTTAAATAAATGAACATATGTCTCTATTGAGATACTCAATGTTGCTAAGTCCCCAAATTTTCTACAGCATCAGTAAAATTCCAATCAAATTCTCAGCAGATATATGTGAGGTAATTAACAAGCTAAATTTAATACTCATATGGAAATTCAAAGGACCTACAATATTTATGAATCTTTGTGATCTTGTGATAAGGAAGAAAGTTAAACATGACCTACTAGAGTACTGATTATTAAAAAAAAATTCATCTATTGGACTCAAAAGAATTTAGCTGTGTCAGTCAAAACTACTAACCATTAAGAGAGTTAAAGAGAAAACCCAGAGTGAGAGAGGATATTCGTAAAACTTACATCAGACAAATGACTCCAGAATATTTAAAGAGATTCTGGAAATCAGTAAAAAAAGGACCCATTTTGGGGGGGCCAAAAAAATCAAATAGGAATTTCTCAAAAGAGGATATCCAAGACATTATTCATGCTGAAAGGTGCATAATAGAATTGTTAGTTAGGGAAATAGGAGTTTCAGAACGTGCTGAGCTGTCACTGCACACCCTCCAGAAAGGAATCAATCTGTAGAATTTTGAAATGAATCCCAGCGCTCAGCTCAACTTGTTGCAGCACCCCAGGCCAACCTCAAGGAGGGCCCCATGTTGCAAAATGAATTTTCATATTTTGGAATTTAATTCTATAAATAGAAAAATATAAATATTAGAACTTCTCTTAAACTCAAATCCGTATTTTCCTCAAGTGATACGAGGGTGACACTTCCTCCTTTTTAAAGTAGCAACATTGTGTTTTCCTGTAGTGCTAACAAGAGTTGATTTCTACATCTTAAATTATAGCCTTGCAATTCTCTTTAGAATGCATGCTCATCTTGCTTTTCTGAGATTTTTTTGCCCACAGTCTTTCTCATTGTATTTTTTCCCTCAAATCAAGCCCGGTACTGGTTTATTAGTGAGATGTCTGTCTCGTGGAGCTGAGCAAACTGGGAGAGGCCCGTCTTCATCTTCTTTCTCCTTCTTCAGGTTTCCACTTCAGAATATCTCATTGTCTTCTAAACTTGATGTTGAAATTAACTTCTTTAATTCGTTGCTTTTATTAAATAGAACTTGTACATTTTATTTAAAAATTTTAAAGGATTAGAACATTTTACATATTTCTATAACAGATAAAGTTGCTTTTCATTTATATGACCCTTAATTAAACTGATGTGGATCAGTGTTACTTGGTAGAAAAAATTTCCCATCTTTGATTAAAAGATAAACTAAATGATCATCCTTAGTTCTGGAGCAAGAGGAAGAAATATCCTGGACATTAACTGGGGAAGGGGATGCAGACTAAGTTCCCCCAGGCCCCTCACTGCACTCAGCTCAGTTCCCCATATCTGTAAGCTGCTCTCTCCACTTCCTCTGTCCTCACCTTAGGAAAAGGAAAGTACTACTCCCTCACACACACATACACACAAACACACACCACACACACAAACACACACTACATACCATACACACACCATACAAACACACACACAAACACCACATTCCACACACACCACACACGCACACAAATATCATATAACACACAGGCAAACACACACTCTCCACCATATACCCCCACACTGCAAATCACAGACACACCACACAAACACACACCACGTACCACACACACACACACACACACACACACACAAACATCACATATCACACACACCACATACCCCACACGAAAACATACACTACATACCACACACACCACACACACACACAGCACATACCACTACATACCACAGACATCACACAACACACCATACAAATAGATACACCACACACAAGCACACACCACCTGCCACAATACACCACACACATATATATACACACACATTCCACACACACACCATACACACACATACCACAAACACACAAACCCTACACTACATACCCATCATGTCCCCCACACACACCACACATACAAACACACACCATGTACCACACTACATAGACATCACACGTACGCAAACACACACACCATATACTACACATACACATCACATACTACACACACCATACAAACACACTCACCACACAAATGCACATATCCTACACACACCATACAAACACACTCACCACACAAATGCACATATCCTACACACATCACACATACACCATACACACATCACATACCACACACACCACTGTCCACATACAAACACACACCAGGCACACAAACACAAACACACACTACATAAACACACACGACTCACCACATACACACAAGCACACACAAAAACCCACATCACATGCACCACATATCACACACACACCATACAAATACACACACACTACACACACAAACACATACGCTGCACACACATGCACACACACACTCATTAGAATGAAAAGAGAAAAGTTATCCCAATACCTTGGTGCTTCCCCTCAAGCATCTTTATTTCCGTTGTTTCCTTTACAATTTGAAGTCGACCCTAACGCAGGCTGTGGGGTGATCCTGAGGTGGCAGGACCCGTAGGAGAGGGTCATCGGTTCTGCAGCAATCCCGGAGCATCTCTGGAATTTCGGGGGCTTTGTTTGCCCAATTGAGCAACACAGTGGGAGAGACAAGCTTGAAAAGGTCCCTTCCCGAGAAGGGTGGGACAGAAGCCACTGCTCCCCAGCCCTGGAGAAAAGCCGGGCAGGTGCCTCGCGACCAAGGGGTGCTGGCTCTGGAGTCACCACTTGGGAGTTGGAGCCACTTTGCGGTAATGGATCCTCTCCAGGTCTCCACTTCTTCCCCAGTGAAATGACACACGGGTCAAATGCCAGAGGGGGTGCGGACGTGGCCTGTAGGAGACAAATCCATACAACAAAGGGACATTTGTTTCAGAGACCACACCACGAATGAGAGATGAGAGGAGGGGATTTTCCCGTGTATAGCAGCAAACAGGAACGAAGCACGGAGCTGGGGAAGGGTTGGCGCTGAAGGGGCGAAGCCTTGAGATGACTGCTGGCCTTCCAGTGCTCTAACAAGACAGCGGCTTGAAGACCTCGAGTTGCTCCAAACCTCGCCTGGCCCTTTGAATGCCAGAATGCTCCCGAAGATGAAGCAAAAGGGCAGGAAATCGGCTTCTGCTTTTTGTCTCCAAGGACACAGGTGTGGTCTGGCCAGCCAAGGCAGGAAGCCGCAGGGTCGCGGTCAGGGGACAGCAGGAAGCACCCCAACCGGAACCACCTTGGGAGCCTCCGTTGCTTCTTTTAGGAAGAACTAAAGTTATTCCATCCCAGCTCTGTCAGGGTCTCAAGGGTCTCCTTTTCCAGGTAAAAGCATCTTTCCCTGCTTGTTAGAGACCATCCATCCTGGCAACATCCCCTAAATATTCATGTAGTACATCCCCTGGGGGCAGTTTTATGGGGAAAATATGTGTTAGCAAAAAAATTCTAAGAGTTTCAAATTATGGAACGTTGTACAAAATGCATGTGCTTATTAGGAGATGCGGCCTTTCCGGATATCCCTGAAGAAACTAATTTTCTTCTGAAAAGAGCTCGATTGGGAAAATCCTACAATTTCTGCTTTCCTAAAGGAAATGACCAAGGGTACGACAGTGCTTTGTCTTCTCTGCCTTCAGGATTTCATCAGCAGAAAGAGTCAGCCCATGGAAACACACATTAAACAGAAATGTTTCCTTTGTATTTCACGTTGGCGTTATTTTACACAGATGCATCAGGACCCAGATTGCAATGGTCAAAGGAAAAACTCAAACAAATATTTTGTTAATGTGGAAGAACAGCGGGTGATATTTTTATCTCTTTTTTCCAAATTCTGTAACATATTGTCTTTACAGTTCAAAAGAAATATTATGATCATGCTTGTTTAGTTTAGAGAAACTGAACGTGCAATGCATTCAGCTCAGAGGACTGATCTTCTAGCTTGTCACACTTTCTCTGCATTATTTTGGGAAATGTGGTCCCGGCAGCAGCAGTCTAGGGGACAAGAGCAATATCATCACAAATAGGAAAATAAGGGGCTTGATTTCAAGAAGCTTCCCTTGAATATGACTAAGACTTATACTGCTGAGCAGAAAATTGTACAAGGTTAAATTTTTTACAAAACTGATGTCCAAACTCACAGTGAGCCAAATACCCAAACACAGCTGCCCCTTGAGCAACGTGGCAGTTAGAGGCAGAAACACTCCATGCGGTCAAAAATCTGTGTATAACTTTTGGTTCCCCCAAGACTTAACTACTCATAGCATGCTATTGACCAGAAACCTTACTGATAATACACACAGTTGGTTAACAAATGTTGAATGCTAAACGCATTATGTTAAATGTATTATATACTGTGTTCTTTTAATAAAAAATGTTACTGAGAAAACGATAAGGAAGAGAAATAGATTTACTATTTGCTAAGTGGAAGTAATCATCATTAAGATTTGGTTCTCATCATCTTCACGTTGAGTAGACTGAGGAGGAGGCGGAAGAGGAGGGGTTGGCCTTGCTGTCTCAGAGGCAACAGAGATGAAAGAGGTGGAGGAGGTGGAAGGGGGGACAGAGGAGGCAGCCACACTTTGTGTAAACTTCATTGAAAAAATCTGCATGTAAATGGACTTAACATAGTTCAAATCCAGGTTGTTGAAGGGTCAACTGTACAGCATTTTTAGGGCAGAAACTAAGATCTATTGACAATCTATTCTGTCAGATACATTTTATTGCCTTTTAAGTATTCACAACAACTGTCCATCACCCTCACATGACTTATAAGGCTCAAAACAGGGAGGCGATTAATGGGTGGTAGGATGCATCACATGGCATGACCTGTGATATTGCACCTGCTATTTGAAGAATACTAAGAAATTCTTTGCGTAACTCTTTTTGCCTTTTGTATATCTTCTTTGATGAGGTGTCTCTTCAGATCTGCTCATTTTTTTTAATTGAATAGTTTGTTTCCCAGCTGTTGAATTTAAAGAGTTCTTTGTATACTTTGGATTCAACTGCTTTGGCAGATAAGTGCTTTGCAAATATTTTTTCCCAGTGTGTATCTTCTTCCTTTTCTTTTCTTTTTGAGATGGAGTTTTGTTCTTGTCACCCAGGCTGGAGTGCAATGGCATGATCTCTGCTCACTGCAACCTCTGTTTCCTAGGTTCAAGTGATTCTTCTGCCTCAGCCTCCCAAGTAGTTGGGATTACAGGTGCCCATCACCATGCCTGGTTAATTTTTTGTATTTTTAGTGAGATTGTTTCACTATGTTGACCATTCTGGTCTTGAACTCGTGACCTCAGGTGATCCACCCAACTCAGCCTCCCAAAGTGCTGAGATTACAGGTGTAAATCATTGTACCCAGCCCATGTCTTCTTTCATTCTATTGCTAGAAGTAAAGTGTTTCTAGATCGAGGTGGGAAGAATTAACATTTTAAGACTATTAAGCCTTCCAATCCAAGGACATGCAATCCAGTTTATTTGATTTTTTCATAAAAGGTTGTCTTTTTCCACATGCAGATCTTATAACATTTTGTTAGGTTTATATCACAGAATTACAATGTTTTTTTTTTTAGGTCTTTGTTACTCTTCTATTTTTTTCCTTTGTGTTTGTGTTATTCTGTGTTAGTTTCCTGGGGCTGCTGTAATAATGTACCACAAACTTGGTGGCTTAAACAACAGAAAGTTATTGCCTTACAGTCCTGGAGGCCAGAAACCCCAAATCCGGGCACTAGCAGGGTTGATTTCTTCTGAGGGCTGTGAAGGAAGGCTCTGCCTCGTGCCTCTTTTCTAGTTTTTGGCAGCTGCAGGTGTCCCCGGCTTGCAGATCATATTCCCCCTGTGTTTCCACATCTTCTCTCTGTGCCTGCCTCTGTCTCTACACACGCTGTTCTTTCCAGCAGGACAGGAGTCACATTGGACCTTGTCACTTATAACCTCATTTTAACTCATCATATCTGCAATGGCCCCATTTCCAAATAAGTTCACATTATGAAGTACTGGGGGTTAGAACATCAACATATTTTTTTGGAGGGGAGAACACAATTCAATGCGTAACTTAATGTAAGTTTTTTTTACATTTTAAATATCAAGTGTTCATTGCTGATATATACACAAGCAACTAAATGTTATCTATTTACTCTGTGTCCTGTGGCCTCACGATATTATTACGTCCAGGAGATTTTTGTCAGTTCTGTGGGATTTAATACATAGACAAGCATGCCATCTGTAAAGAAAACAGTGTTATTTCTCCCTCCCCAATGTATAACTTCTATTTCCTTTTCCAGCACGAGCTCCAGCCTCCAGTTCAATGAAGAAGTGGTGAGGAGGACATTATTGCTATGTTCCTGATACTAGGGGTTAAAGGTCCATTATGAAAAAATGAGAACACATGGACACAGGGAAGGGAGTACTACACACTGGGGTCTATTGCGGGGAATAGGGGAGGGACGGCGAGGGTGGGGAGCTGGGGAGGGATAGCCTGGGGAGAAATGCCAAATGTGGGTGAAGGGGAGGAAGGCAGCAAATCACACTGCCATGTGTGTACCTATGCAACTATCTTGCATGTTCTGCACATGTACCCCAAAACTTAAAATGCAATAAAAAATTTAAAAAATATAAAAAAGAAAGAATGAAACAAAATACAGAGCGTTAGAAATGAAACCAATTATATTGAAGTATAGCTATCAAAATATTAAAAGTCTAATATAGTAATATGAGCTTTAACACATTAAAATATAAGATTTATTGGTTGACCTGATAACTAATTTCAGATTACAATGAGCTAAATGTTATTTTGGGATCTACACAGCTGTAAAGTAATATGAAAATTTCTGGTTGCTATACTAATTTCTAATTGCTATACTGCTAATATTACTGTGGTTTGCTTACATTCATTATTGAAGAAAAGCTAGATTTTATTTAGAGCTTAGCAAAAATAAACGTGTAATAGTTTTTCTCCCCTCATCCAGGTATACCAATCTCCATCTCCTAAATTTTTCATGGACTCCAGAGTAAGAACCCCTGTTTTGCAATACCTCTGTGAAAGAGATTCTATCATTAAACCTATGTAGTTAGCAGGGGTTTGAACCCACACAGTCTGGTTCCAAAGCCCAGGTTCTTTAACCAGCTAGAATATCCTGAATTCACATTATCTTTTTCCCCAAATTAATTTAACCTTGTTTCCTTAGGAAAAAATACCTTAAACATTTTATGTATTATTTAAAATTAAAAGCCAAATGTTTAGAGTGAGCATAAAATGGAATTTCATTTCTATGTTATGATGAGTTAAGAATATTTGCAAAGGGGAAATCAGAAAAAAGGAAAGAAGAATGGCTAGAGCAGAAGTTTTCAAATTTTCAGGGCTTTCAGTTTTCACCTGAAGGGCTTATTGAAACAAAGTGCTGGGTACCACCAGAGTTTCTAATTCTGTTGGTCTGGGGCAGGGCCTAAAAATTTGCTTTCTAATAAGTTCCCAGGTGATGCCTATGCATCACACTGAGGATTGAGTTCTAAGAGGATTGGAGAAAACAAGAGGAAAAAAGTACTTAAGGAGAAACTCTTAGTTTGGTGAGAAATTACAGCTTCCACTTTCCTTGGGTGTTGACTTTGAGTGTTTCGGTTTTGGCTAATAATTTGTTATTTTCCATTTCAAAAGACAAAACCAAAAACTAGTCCCATCTACTCAGGAGGCTGAGTCGGTAGGATCACGGGAGCCCAGGAGGCTAGGCTGCAGTGAGCCATGATTGTGCCACTGCACTCTTGCCTGAGCAACAGTGAGACCCTATCTCAAAAATAATAAAAACTCTTTAGAGTTTACATTCTGTGATTGTACTGAGGCCACCTCTTAGTACCCAACACAGTATCAAGATCGTTTTGGTTGCAATTGACTTGTATGATGATACAAATTGGTTAAGCCAAAAAAAAAAAAACAAAATCTACTGGTTTATGTGAGTTAACAGTACAAGAATATATTTAGCTTTAGGCACAGCACAACTTGATCCGTGTCTCAAACAATGCCGCCTGTTTTCACCTTCACTTCCTCTTGATTATTAAGGCTCCACTTAGTTGGTGACTCTCCTGGTAGCAATAGCCTCACATTCTCTGCCTCTAAGCCCAGCAGAAGAGAAAAAGTCTGTGTACCACTTTTTCCAGCAAAAATTCTGAGGTTCACTGGACCAGCTTTAGGGACCCAGCCTCCCAATGATGTAGTCTGGAGGATGGGTTACAGTGGCCAATCTAAGGGTTTCTGGGGTTGGTTACAGTATTAGCTGCCTAAACCACATACATGGCTGATGTTGGAGGGAAGAATGATTTTCCATAGAAAGCGTGGGATACTGTTTGCTCCTAGATAGTAGGAGGACTTGTATATACATTAAATATCAAATTTCTAGTCTCCCCTCCATTCTGAGATCTTGAGAAATTGTAAATGCATCATTTTCAAATAGTTCTTCTCCATCTTAAAAGGAAGGAGGTGGGAGAATTGGGGAATAAATAGTTGAAATAGATTAATTACATAGAGTGGGAGGTGTAGGGTATGGAGAAGCAAAAAGGGAAAGCATAATTATAAGACCTTCTCAGGTGATGTTCCTGGTCAGTCAATCAGAGGTTTTAAAAAGGGGGTAGGAGACAGGTACAGTGGCTCATGCCTGTAATCTCAGCACTTTGGGAGGCTGAGGCAAGTGGATCACTTGAGATCAGGAGTTCAAGACCATCCTGGCCAACATGGTAAAACTCCATCTCTACAAATACAAAAGTTAGCTGGGCATGGTGGTGGATGCCTGGAGTACCAGTTACTTGGGAGGCTGAGGGAGGCTGAGGCAGGAGAATCGCTTGAACCCGGGAGGCAAAGGTTGCAGTGAGTCAAGATTGCACCACTGCACTCCAACCTGGGTGACAGAACAAGACTCAGTCTCAAAAAAAGGCGGTGGCAGTGGGGAGGCAGGAAGCTAGACTGTATGCCTGCAGTTCTGGGTAATCAGGAAACTGGGGCAGAAGGATCACCTGAGCCCAGGAGTTTCGTTGGAGTCCAGCCTGGACAACATAGCCAGACCCATCTCATAATAAAAATAAGGAAAGAGAGCATTTATCATGTGTGTGCCCTCCCCTCCTTTTTTTCAGCTCTTAAGACTAATCACACTATCTTCTATGCTGATATTGGCCTAAAGACATTCGTGTGACCATTTTTACATGCTTTAATTTCCTCTTTGCTCAGCCCTCATTTCACAGACTAGTATTCTTTCCATACTAGATGGGTTAAATTTAAATACCTGGTAAGATCATAAATCAGTTAAATTCTTTTTTTTCTTTTTTTGTTTTTTTTTTAAGGAGAAGTTTTGCTCTTGTTGCCTAGGCTAAAGTGCAATAGCACGATCTCAGCTCACTGCAACCTCCACCGCTGCGAGTTCAAGCAATTCTCCTGCCTCAGCCTCCCGAATAGATGCCCGCCACCACACCCAGCTAAGTTTTTGTACTTTGAGTAGAGATGGAGTTCAGGCTGGTCTTGAACTCCAAGACTTCAGGTGATCCACCCACCTCAGCCTCCCAAATTGCTGGAATTATAAGCGTGAGCCACCGCTCCTAGCCAATTAATAAATTCTTTATAATGTAACATTTTTGACCAGGCACAGTGGCTCATGCCTGTAATCCCAAAACTTTGGGAGGCTGAAGGAGGAGGATTACTTGAGCCCAGGATTTTGAGACTAGCCTAGGCAACATAAGGAGATCCTGTCTGTAAAAAAAAAAAAAAAAAAATTTAATTAGCTGTGTGTGACTGGGCACAGTGGGTCATGCTTGTAATCCCAGCATTTTGGGAGCCTGAGGTGGGCAGATCACTTGAGGTAAGGAGTTCAAGACCAGCCTGGCCAACATGGTGAAACCCCATTTCTACGAAAAATACAAAAATAAGCTGGGCATGGTGGCGGGCACCCTGTAATTCCACTACCTGGGAGGTTGATACATGAAAATCACTTGAACCAGAAGGTAGAGATGCAGTGAGCCGAGATGGCACCACTGCACTCCAGGCTGGGTGACAGAGCAAGACTCTGGGCTGCTGGTTGCCCGTTTTTGTGGTTATTTCTTGAAGATATGCTAAACAAGGAGTAGATTATTTATGCCTCCCCTTTCTAGACCATGTAAGGTAACTTCCTGACATTGCCATGGCATTTGTAAACTGTCATGGCGCTGGTGGGAGTGTAGCAGTGAGGATGACCAGAGGTCATTTTTGGCCATCTTGGTTTTGGTGGGTTTTAGCTGGCTTCCTTACTGAAATCTGTCTTATCAGCAATATCTTTATGACCTCTATTTTGTGCTGACCTCATATCTCAGCTTGTGACTTAGAATGCCTTAACCATCTGGAAATGCAGCCCAGAAATTGGAAATAAAATTCAGCCTCATTTTATTCAGCTCCTATTCAAGATGGAGTTGCTCTGGTTCACACATCTGACATTGCTATTTCAACTGAAAGCCTAACTCCTGATAAGTTCCCACTATAAATCATCATTCAACTATCTCATTTACCATAGTTGTGAAATTAATTAGAAAAAAATCTGAAAAAGTGTATGCTTTAAATGTAAGTTCTAAAAAGTAAAGCCATACAAGTATTTAAGGCTGAAATATACTGATGCCTGCAACTTTGAAATGCAGCAAAAAAAAAGGTGAATGGATGTGTGAGAAAGGAAAGATAGCAAAATGATAAGAATTATAGGATCTAAATGTTGGTTATATGGGTATTCACTGAAGAGTTTTTGGCGTTTTTTTGGAAAGTTTGAAATTTTTCATAATAAAATCTTGGGGGAAAATAAACCTTATCTAGAATTTATGAGGAATATAATAGCTATGAAAGTATTCTCATTAGATTGAAATGTGAAATTTGACCTATCATTTCTCTAGGTCAAAAACAGATTAATGTAGGCTATTTCAGTTGATTCAACCTAGTACTAAGATTGTATGAGTAGATGTATTTTATTTTTCTAATGACCGAAATTGAATTAATTTAAAATTTGATTCACCTTAATACTAATTAGTTATGCCGATGTAGCCATACTTAGCTATATATGTGTTGAAATAAAGTATGAGAATAAAAAGTCTAGATATTCTGTCAATATTTTGTTGCTAAAATGATATATTCCATTTCATAGATGTATACAAATATGTTCACAAAGTTTCCTCAGTTGTAGAAAAAAATATATACTGGTAACATCTCAACCAGTCTATGTGCTAGTATACTTAGCAATTGAAGTTTTATGCAAAAATCATAGATTAACACCCAGTCTTACCATGGGTAGTCTTGGTGGTTGCACAACAGTATGAATATACTTACTGCCACTGAATTATAAACCTAAAAAATGGCTAAAGTAGATTTTATGTATATTTTATAATGATAATTTTTTTTAAAAAAAGAAGAAGATATTCTTTGGGAGGCCAAAGCAGGTGGATCATGAGGTCAGGAGTTCAAGACCAGCCTGGCCAAGCTGGTGAAATCCCATCTCTACCAAAAATACAAAAATTAGCCAGGCGTGGTGGTGGACACCTGTAATCCCAGCTGCTCGGGAGGCTTAGGAGGCTTAAGCAGAGAATTGCTTGAACCCGGGAGGCAGAGGTTGCAGTGAGCCGAAATTGCGCCATTGCACTCCAGCCTAGGTAACAGTGAGACTCCATCTCAAAAAAAACAGGGTATTTTTGGACAATCATAAGAGTGTGAATGCCCAGACAGCTTAGCTAAAGTGGGTCGGAAGGGTCAGAATGCTTAACAAATGCTACCTGCGTTCTAATTTTGCTTAGATCCTGTGAAACCTGACTGAATTTTAAAGCAGATTAAAACCACAATTTTAAATATCGTTGCCATGGATTTAGTTCAACTTTTTTCCTGTTAGAATTGAAAAATTTTAACTGGATCACACAATTGAAATTCATATTGTTCCACAAGGACTGGAGACCTCACCCATCTGTAACACCTGACTATATAGTCTTTCCCACTGAGCATAGTTAAGCTAGTTGTTCTGATAGAAGCCACTTATCCAATTAAGTGAAAAGTGCACAGTAGGTAACATGCTTTAATTAGCAGTTGTTTCCACTAGTACATATTTTAATGGAGGGAAGGAGAGAATGGTCTCATTGAATTAACTGTATTTGCCCTAATGGAAATCAATGTCAAAACTTGTGTTAATTGGGAGAAAAACTGAGGAATTGCAACCTTATTCCATAAGAAAAAAATTAGACTTCATGAAGTACCCTTAAAAGCAAAGTGGGAAAATGTTTTAAAATTACCCATCTCGATAGAATTTTATTTTTATTAATATAAGCATCCCAGAGTTGATACTTGTAGATTTCGAATTTCAAGCATGTACACCCAAATTTATCATATTGCTATCCTAAAAAAAAATTGATATCTTTATCTCTTTTATGCTTTTTTGAAAATGTAATATTTTTTCTCATATATTTATACTTTACCAGAAAGAGAAATGGGTTTTTTTTTTCCCTCAGCTGAAAATGGAATGAGACCATATGTAAAATCACTTGTGTAATACTTTGTTTTTTCAAGCGCAAGAGATTGGTGGTGCTGAACTGGGGAGAACGCTGAATTTAAAATATTACTGTGCTTACTATTCCTGAAAGAATTATTAGGTCTTATAAAACAAAAGCAGCTTGAGGTATGTCTTCTTACACTCTGGTTCATTAGAGAAGGTGAAGAATTACTGAAAAGATAGAAGAAATTACATAAAAACAAAATTCAGAAAACGTAAAATTCTGTAGAGGAAGACAAGGAAAAACAGAAAAGGTAGAAACTGCTCCAGTGGGAATGTATTGGTTGTTTTGTCTCCATAGTCTTTTAATATAGGACAGAGATTATGTAATACAACATAGTAGGCTTATCCCATTAAGTTAGAGCTGCAGTATGGAGGAGGCTGGAGTCCTATAGATAAATGTTGTCATTTTCTCTTTTAATTTACAGAAGTTGCTGGGTTTGTTTTGCTACTGATGAAGATGATAGAACAGCTGAATGGGTGAGACCATGCAGGTGCAGAGGATCTACAAAATGGGTTCACCAGGCCTGTCTACAACGCTGGGTGGATGAAAAGCAAAGAGGAAACAGTACAGCCAGAGTGGCATGTCCTCAGTGCAATGCTGAATACTTAATAGTTTTTCCAAAGTTGGGTAAGAATATCTTTAAAAACAACACAGATATATTTATGTAGCTTTATGGTCTCAAGTTTATTTTAAAATGACCCACCTGTTTGGTTTTGTGGGTGGGTGTGTGTGTGTGAATTTCTACATTCTCTTTCTCTTGTTTCCTCTCTGAATGCCAGAGACATTTATTTGTTTTGCTAACAGTTTACAGTATCCTTAATATATCCCCAGATTTATCCATTTGTCTGTATACTGTCTTCATTTGATAGAGAACTTGCATACTTGTGTGGATATAATTGAATAACAAGGCTATAATAAAAAGCTGACTTAGCTTAATTCTCTGGAGACAGTTGGTATAAGAGAAAGAAAGCAGTAGTATATTCTAATACTTCTCCTTAATTCTTCCTGTTAAGTAATAAAAGTAGAGCCATTAAAGATTTAATAAGATATGAAGTTAAATTCATCTTTGGAATCCAATATGTGTGCTTTCTTTCATAAATACTGCTGTCCCTTTTCTATGAAGTGACAGATAAGATATAACCAAAGATCTTGGAGAACAGGCCTAGCATGGGAAAAAAAGTATAGCAGACTGCTTATAAGAAGCAATATAAGACTGCTTCTTTAGCAGCAGTATAACTAAGGCTGAGGTTGAGTGGGCCTGTTCCATTACAGCCATACAGTTAAAAATTGGTGTCAATCTCTTGGCTTGGTGTTTATACCATGCCAGTTAACCGTTGGCTGTAACCAAGAGGTATAGGAAGGCAGCTTGGATTCTGGGAAGGTCATAAAGAAAGAATGGCTTTGGGGGCAGAGGAATTCAGGAAAAATTGGAAATAATTATTAGATACATTGGTTTTGTTTTTGTTTTTTCCTTTGTTTGTTTTTAGAGATGGGTTTTACCATGTTGGCCAGGATGGTCTCAATCTCCTGACCTCGTGTTCCTCCTGTCTCCGCCTCCCAAAGTGCTGGGATTACAGGAGTGAGCCACCTCGCCCAGCCTGATACATTGTTTTTTATAAGTGTTATTCATACTGAAATCAGACCAATGTTTTTGAAAATGAGGCAACATAAATGCAGATAATGAAGTGCTTTTCTAATGTGAGAAGATTAATAAGGGCAAACAAAATTTCCGTGGTTGTCTGTTTTTCTCTAACATGCACAGGAAAAAATGATCGCTTCCTGTGAAAGGAAAGTAGTATAGTAGAGAAAGTAGTGTTTTCAAACATTTGGAATTTATGGACCATATGATGGGTCTTCAATGCATACCACTGATTTTAGATAAACACAGAAGAATAATTCAAAACATTTTTATTGTAAGATCAAAGCAGTCTTTTTAAACCACTATCAGAAAAAGCAATGATTGCTACAGTCTTTCACCACATTAATTTCACCACCATTAATGTGGTGAAAGTCTCAAAGTCCAAGTCAAGGTTTCCTATTTAACTGATTTCTTTTCTTGCTCTTAGTTTTACTAAATTAGATAGCCCCATCTTTGAATTATAGATTTGGGAAAATCAACAAGTATATGGTATTTCTTTTAGATGTTTTAGATATTCAAATGGTCACAAAAATTATCACAAGAATTCTCACTGAAAACTACATCAAGCTGACAAATGCATGGCACTCAACAGGAAAGGTGAACATTTTAATTTGGGAGATGGCAATGTGTAGATCTGTCCTTTTGGTTGAATTCAGTTCTAGGAACTGTGTTTTCAGGTTTAGTGCAGTAATTGAATATGATTTCAAGTCTACCTAGTTGTTAGAAAAGAGCAAAATTCTTTGGTTAAGCCATTTGTATCATGATTTAGTCTGCATATTTTGTTACTAAGAATTGTGATGGCACAGTGACTCACACCTATAATCTCAACACTTTGGGAAGCTGGGGTGGGTAGACTGCTTGAGACTAGCCTGGGCAATATGGTGAAACTCCATCTCTACAAAAAAAAAAAAAAAAATAGCTGGGCATGGTGGCACATGTCTGTAGGCCCACCTACTCAGAAGGCTGAGGTGGGAAGATTCCCTGAGTCTGTGAGGTGGAGGCCACAGTGAGCTGTGATTGCACCACTGTACTCCAGCTTGGGAGACAGAGTGAGACCCTGTCTCAACAACAACAAAAAAGAATTATAGCCAGTCATGGTAGCTCATATCTGTAATTCCTGCACTTTTGAGGCTGGGGTGGGGATTGCTTGAGGTTAGGAGTTCAAGACCAGCCTGGGCAACATAGCAAGACCACATCTCTACAAAAAAAAAAAAAAGAATTAGCCAAGTATGATGGAGCACACCTGTAAGTCCTAGCTACTTGGGAGGCTGAGGTGGGAGGATCACTTGAGCCCAGGAGTTCGAGGCTGCAGTGAGCTGTGATTGCACCACTGCCCTCCAGCCTGGGCGACAGAGTGAAACCCTATCCTTAAAAGAAAGAGAGAGAGAATTATAATCGTACCCTCAAATGATATGTTCAAGCTAGTCACTGTACTGTCTGTGATAGAGGTATGGCACTTGAGTTAGCCACTTAAAATCATAGATGTGTTTTAATGACATCATCAATGTTATAAAAAAATGAATATCTGCTGAGCACAGTGGCTCACACCTGTAATCCCAACACTTTGGGAGGCCGAGGCAGGCGGATCACCTGCGATCAGGAGTTCAAGACCAGCTTGGCCAGCATAGTGAAACTGTCTCTACTGAATATACAAAAATTAGCCAAGTGTGGTGGCAGGAGCCTGTAATTCCAGCTGCTTTGGAGGCTGAGGCAAGAGAATTGTGTGAACCTGGGAGGCAGAGGTTGCTGTGATCTTAGATCACATTGTTTCACTCCAGCCTGGGCGACAGAGCAAGACTCTACCTCAAAAAAAAAAAAAAGAAAAAAACAGTGTATCCTTGAAGTAGGTATTGTTAGCATATTTCCTCTTGACAAGACAGAAAACAGAGTCTTTATTTGCTGCTGCGTTCTTCTTCCCCGCCCCCGCCCACACGCCAAATAGAGATGGGGTTTTGCCATGTTGTCCAGGCTGGTCTCAAAACTCCTGGGCTCAAGCAGTCTACCCACCTTGACCTCCCAAAGTGTTAGGATTACAGGCGTGAGTGTGCCCAGCCTGCTTCTGCATTCTTAACATACTGAAGGTATCTGCTCAAGGGCTGCAATTTTAATTATATTCACAATTTTCCTTGCAGTTACTAACAATGACTCAAGCCAGCTGTTGTCTGTAAATGAAGCCATGTGTGAATTGGCTTTCAGGTGGTGGGCTCTTCATTGCTGCACACAAAGGTAGTGCTCTAGCCATGCTGATTCCAGCACAACTTTTCAAGTCAAGGTTCAGAAATAATCGTTGGTTAAAAGAAATTATCTTCTTCTAAAAACTTTTAAAAAGTTGTTTGTATTTCTTGATTAACATATTACAGTTGTATATGCTAAAAGTTGATTCATACTCTGTACACTAGTGGCTTCATGCAGCCATAAAACAAAATACTTAAGAGCATACATACATGATAGTAATTGTTCTTCCTCTCTGTATAATACGCATAGCACATAATGTCCAGTAGTGTCATCTGATGATAGAATTTTGCCGGTAGATTGTCTCATTTCTGTCTGAGCATGTTTGTCATTAATTTTGCAGCTGACAGTAGTTAAACCTGTTTTGTTAAAAAAAGTTGAAGTAGGGCTGGGCACGGTGGCTCACGCCTGTAATCCGCCTGTAATCCCAGCACTTTGGGAGGCCGAGGCGGGTGGATCACAAGGTCAGGAGATCGAGACCATCCTGGTCAACATGGTGAAACCCCGTCTCTACCAAAAATACAAAAAGTTATCTGGGCATGGTGGCACGTGCCTGTAATCCCAGCTACTTCAGGAGCCTGAGGCAGGAGAATTGCCTGAACCCAGGAGGCGGAGGTTGCAGTGAGCCAAGATCGCGCCTTTGCACTCCAGCCTGGGTAAACAAGAGCGAAATTCCGTCTTAAAAAAAGGTTTGAAGTACTTTTGACTATTATTTTGCTGTTTTAATGACAGAATTCATAGTGGAGGCTTTGCTTGATTTACTGGAGTGGTTGAAAATGATGTGAACACTTCAGTGGCTTCTTGTCCCTATTTAACAATGTATCACAGTACAGTGGGAACAAGGATGTCTCCTAGTACAGAGTTATCACTCCTAGTTCACCAGTCACAGCCCATTTTAAGATCAGTCTTCACTATAAAATCATACTGTTATCATTTATGGCATTCTAAGTTAAATGTATTTTTATTTTTCAGTTTTACTGTTCAATTTTTTCCTTTTACTCTTTTGAACTATTGATTCATTTCCCTAAATTTGAGATTTAATACAACATGATACGAACAACAAAATAGTTATTTAATCATGTAAGCAATTCACAGGTTGTGGAAGTATGTTAGCCCTTTCCTTTTCATTTTATTATGATAGTCTTTTCTTAACTTATCCATGTGTAAAGCTTGGGTGGTGCTTACAGTATAACAGCATTAAAGAACCTAAAGGATTTCTGTGAAAGTCATAATCTTCTCAAATTTGTGAAAGGTTTTTTTTTTTTTTTTGAGATGGAGTTTTACTCGTTACCCAGGCTGGAGTGCAATGGCGTAATCTCGGCTCACCACAACCTCCGCCCCCTGGGTTCAGGCAATTCTCTCTCAGCCTCCTGAGTAGCTGGGACTACAGGCACATGCCACCATGCCCAGCTAATTTTTTGTATTTTTAGTAAAGACGGGGTTTCACCATGTTGACCAGGATGGTCTCGATCTCTTGACCTTGTGATCCACCCACCTCGGCCTCCCAAAGTGCTGGGATTACAGGCATGAGCCACCGTACCTGGCTGTGAAAGGTTTTAATCAAAACTTTTATCACTTTTTTCTCAAACTGTCTATAGACCAGTTAATAGATTGCCAGA
>CAUYOR010135113.1:0-10000 GCA_963573925.1 Callimico goeldii
TTAGCTGGGCATGGTGGCGCGTGCCTGTAATCCCAGCTACTCAGGAGGCTGAGGCAGGAGAATTGCCTGAACCCAGGAGGCGGAGGTTGCGGTGAGCCGAGATTGTGTCATTGCACTCCAGCCTGGGTAACAAGAGCGAAATTCCGTCTCAAAAAAAAAAAAGATGGAATTGGTTAGGTCAGATTTCACTGTCATGATTTTTCAATGTTGTAACTTTTGCAAAGGTAGTTTCACAGTCTCTAGTTGTGGGCCCCTGGTGTGCATTGCATGTGGTGGTGGTGGTAGTAGTGGGGGGACCCCCAGGTAATTTTGGTTTGCTCCCCAGGATGTGAACATCCAGGCTAGATCATTGCTAGTATTCCTTCTGACATTCATTCATTCATCAGATATTCATCAAAAATATGTTGATATAAAGGCCTTTGTGAATCAATTTTGAACTCTAATTCAGTAAAAAGTTTCCAGATAGATTATACAGACTATGGCAAGCACACCTACACAGACACACATGTACACACATGCACACATACACAATTTTTGGTGTGTTCCAATTAGCATAGTAATAGGTACATGGTTAGGTTACATTCGTATCATTATTTGTTTATTTTCCAAGTCAGAGTGACTTCATGGTAGTTGACAAAATGGGACCTTCTAGGACACATAAGCCAAGAAATGAGTAAAATTGAATTAAGTGGTTGTATTAGTCCATTCTCATGCTACTAATAAACACATGCCTGAGACCGGGTAATTTATAAAGCAAAGAGTTTTAATTGACTCACAGTTCAGCATGGCTGGGGAGGCCTCGGGAAACTTACAATTATGGTGGAAAGGGAAGCAAACACATCCTTTGTCACATGGTGGCAGCAAGAAAAGTGTAGAGCAAAGCAGGGGGAAAAGCCCCTTATAAAACCATCACATCTCATGAGAACTTACTATCATGAGAACAGCATGGAAGTAACTGCCCCCATTCAATTCAATTACCTCCCATCAGGTACCTCCCATGACACATGGGGATTATGGAAACCACCATTCAAGATGAGATTTGGGGGGAACACAACCAAACCGTATCAATAGCTGACTCACAAATTGCCTGGGAAGAGAATCTGGTGTCTTAGTGCTAGCTGCCACTCTGCCACCTACTGACAGTGTGATCTTGGTAAAGAACAGTTGGCAAAATGCCTTAAGTTTCCTCATCTTTACTAATTATTACTATTCAAAGAGGATTAATCAAACTCACTGCTTGTTTTTTTTATGAATATTAGGATTAATGAGATAATGTGTGCAAAAACACTGTGAATTATAAAGAGCTGTAAGTGTAATATTAATCTTGCCTTATTGCTATCACTACTCTATCAAGCAGGGGCAGTAATATTTTCCTTTCAGGCTATGACTCTTAAAGGTAGCAGTAGATGATCTTGGTTTTAGTTTGTAAGTGGTGAATAATCTCTCTGGGTTTTCTCTGTCACTTTCCATGAACCATAACAACTCATGTCTTCATATTACTGGCTTAGCAGACTCTTCTCTAAATCTTCCTCCTGCCTCATCCACTAAAAAATGCACCCTGTGGTCCACAGTGCCTCAGCTGAAATCTATTCCACTCTGGTTCTGTAAATGTAAGGCTGTGGCAAACTGTGGCTGTGGAGATACAAAAGCTGCATCTTGGTTTATCTGGGATTGGGTTTCTAGGAAAACCCAACAGAGTGGGAAAGATGCTGGCTTCAGTGTGTCTGTGCATCCTTATCCTTCCCCTGGGATGCAGGGGACTTTTGCAGCCCCATTTTGGGCCTCAAATTAAGCCTTTCCTGTTTCAGATGTTGAGGATCCTCATCACGCTCCCTCTTCCTTTCTGGAGTGAGGAGAGGGGTTGGTGCATTTGTGTCCTGCCTTACAAGAGGGATGGACACAATATATTTAATGATAGAGGCATTTTGGAATCAGATAGACTAATGCAATGGGTCTGGAGGCGCACACAGCAGGATGCTACGGTTCCTGGGGAATGTGGTGCCCTGTCTCCTCATGTTTCTTCTCCCCAAGGGAAAGGGGGAGGCATTAGTGACTTTGTCAGGGTCACCGTTAGTATTCACGCTCTAATGAAGGTTCTTAAAGCAGCCAAAGCACAATTTATTTCCAACTTACCACACACATGAGTGGGGGAAATGTTGGGATCACCAAAGAGGACTAAGAGGATGGCCAACCTTGTACCCTGCACCGCTAACTCCTTTAGCCCCTCTGCCTTCTCTGTGGGGCAGTGGTCAGTCCCGGGACACATGCTCTGCCATTAGCAGTGGTTCCTACTGAAGACAGGTGGGCTGTTGGGTCCTTCTCGTCAGCACTGAACTTGGGTGGTCTCTGAACTTTGGGATCAGGGCTCCTCGCATTCTCTGTGGTGGAGGAACAGCGTTAGCAAAATTCCCGATCCATTCTAGACTGATACTTGCGTAACAACAAATTTTTGCCTTTGTAAAAAATGAAATGAAAAATCCCAATACAAGCCCCACTTAAAAAATTACTTGATTTTGACAGATATAATAGTATTCTGTCAAATTGCCATCAAAGCTTTAGAAGACGTTCCATTACTGGCACACTTGGTTTCTCAAGCTGCCCACTTGGCCCTCTTCCAAGTTGAACTTTTCCTCTTTTTTCTTTCCTTACTGTTCTAAAGCTTTTAAATAAACTTTCACTCCTGCTTTGAAAAAAAAGAGACTTTACATTACTACAGGAAACAGTTCAGTAACAAATGGTTCTCCCCCTGGGGCGGGCGTATGGACCACACTCTGGGAAGCACTGAGAGCCTACAAGCTCCTGTCTGGGGCCCACCACCATGTGACAGGCAGGGAGCACACTCCCTGCTTTGGCTTCCTTACCTTAGAACAGGGGTCATGACACTGCTCCCCTCATAGGGCTGTTGTGAAGATGCAATGGGTTATACGTGTGCCTCTTAGAATAGAACTTAGGTACTGTTGCCCCAGGTGTGAGCCAAATGTGATCAGTCTTCATTTACAATCAGCTCCTTATGCTGGAGGCTGTTTGTATCACAGGGATACGACCTGAGCCACCTGAATTTTTGAGCCACCTGCCTTGTGTTCTTCTCATTAGATAGCAAGACCTTCCTTTTCTCACAAATACTCATTTAGGTACATTGCAACTGTTGGAACTGCAAACAGGCTTTCTTTTTTTTTACAACTTGCTGGTATTTTTGCTTGGAAAATGAGACTTTATTGAGCGAATCTGTTTATCTTCTTTATTTCTGGTTAGTTTCTCTTTCTAGTTAAAATATACAAAAATTTTTAGGCTCATAGTATGGCAAGGGGATGTTTAGATCTAAAATAAACTGTTTTGTCAAAACTTAAAAAACAAGAACTCGTTTAATCCATGTGCCTTTTCCTTTAGAAATCTTAAATTTTAGACTAAGAGCACTATTCCTTTTCATTAGTATAAAACATCTTATTTCTGGTGATGTTTTAGGTTTTGACCTGCCTTAAGGCAGAACGCATTATTGAGATGTTTTAAATGACCAAATCATTCTTATCAAGTCATTGGCCTGAAACTGAAATTTGTAGCATAAACAGGCTAAAGTGACTGTTTTACTTTATATCATTGGAGCTTAGCCTCATGTTTGCATTAGACTTTTTCTAAAATACAACAAAAAAACCAAGCGAGAAACTTCTACTTACATTATGAATCCTATTTCTCCACAGGCTTCTGTTTTGTTTAAGAGTTGCCTTTCACAGTGTTTTGATTTGAGCACAAAATAAAGGCTGTGCAGTATTTCTGTGTTTTAATGTCACATTGAATCCTGGAGGGAAAAGTTGGTCAGATGAACAATTGATCATTGTGTCTCTGTGCAGAATAAATACACTACAGTAACGTAATTCCCAGGGGTCTCAGTTTTCCATGGGGATTCCTAAATACCTCACCTGTGTGTTACTAGGCCTCACCTGTTCATGAGTTATAAAGAAGCTAAATGGACAATAATAATTTGCTACTCACAGGGTTGGGTGTCCACTTCAAATGCCAGTGGACACCTGCTTCACAATGGCTTCTGCCTTTGCTGCAGGCTGTCCCCTAGAATGTACGCCCAGGGTTCTTTGCTTGCTCTTCCTGAGTTGCTGATTGATTGCTTCATTCCTTAAAGTCTTGACTGAACAATTGCCAAGCTCTGTTGCTTGATGAACTGGGGGCTGTCAACTGCCAACTCTAAACTATCCTCTGTCCCATGTGTAGCAAAGCAGTCTGTAGTTCCTATAGCTTCTGCCAACAGGCCGTCTCAGGATGGAGTCCAGTCCTGAGCCCTGGGTGCCTGATTGTGAGGACAGTGGACAGACTGTGCTGTTGGCTCCTCCTTTGTCTTTCCCTTCAGGCACAACCACCCAGGATTCCTCTAACTGTACTCATTTAACTGATAATGCCCATTTGAATCAGCTGTTGCAAAACCCTTCTTCCAGTCTTCTGGATTTGCTCAGACATAGTATATAAATGTGCATGATGATTTTATACATATATATATATATATATACATATTATCTTATATATTTTATCTTATGTAATATGTATTATCTTATATATATTTTATAATATGTATCAGCTCACTGCAGCCTTGACCTCTGGGGATCAAGTGATCCTACCACCTTGGCCTCCAGAGTAGCTTGGACCATGGGTGCCTGCTACTATGCCTAGCTAATTTTGTTTATTTTTTGTAGAGATGAAGACTTACTATGCTGCCCTGGTTGGTCTCAAACTCCTGGGCTCAAGTGATACTCCCACCTTGGCTTTTCAGAGTGCTGGAATATAATTAGAGTGTTTCTTTTTTGGATAATGTGGTAACTAACCACTGGTGTCAAATTTATTATTTGAAGTAGTCATGAGAAAATAATGTAAATATTTGAAGCATTTCAATTGTATTCATTAAAGAAGTATTTATTTAAAATGGATAAATGTTATTGATCCCTCTATAACCCCTTCAGGCACAATGTCTGTCACTAAGTGGTAGAGTGTGGAATCACTTCCAAGAGCTCCATGAAAGTGATCATCTTGTCTGACAGAATAGGGAAGTTACCTGAGCATATCTGCTCTGGTCCATTGTCTTTCCTCTTTTCTGGGTCTCCAATTTAACTTACATTTGATCTTCTCACTGCGGCCTTTATGTCTCTTATCCTCCTTTCTATATTCCATTCCTTTTACTCTCTGTGTTTCATTCTATTTCTTGGGACATATCTTCCAGTTCACTAATTCTTCCTTCAGCTTCCTCTACCCTGCTGGTAACTCAGTACATTGTTTTAAATTTTGGTTATTGTATTCTTTAATTCCTGAATTTCAACTTGTTTCCTTTTCAAATCTGCAATGTTACTTTCTACCTTTTCCAGTTCTTTGCTGAAATCATTTAGTTTTGTTTTGATCTCTTTGAGCACATTAATTACAGTAGTTTCATAGTTTGTGTCTCATAATTTCATTATCTGGAATACCTGTGTGTACAATTCTGTTGCCATTTGTGCTGATTGTTATTCATGCTTCTCTGTCTCTTTGAGGACTGATTATATTTTATTGCGTGTTGAACCATTGTCTTTGAAAACATTTCTTGTAAAAATAATGTGAGGTCTAGAATGATGTCTTTTCCCAAGGAGAATTTTCTTTTGCTTCTGCTAGGCATTGGAGGTACCTGGAAGTGCAATCCAGGATCACATAAATTTAATTGCAGGGCTTGAGACTTTGTGGGCTACACAAATGAGTTGCAGTCAAACTGCAAGTGAGAGCAGGTTTAATTGTAGTTTGCACTTATTTCTAGTATGCAGCCCTCAGGATATCAACCTCAAGCACTGGAGTCCCTTTTTAACAGGGTCTAGATGATGCCTTTTCCCCTGCTATTCTCATAAGATGTCAAAAGTTCTGCTCTGCCTTTTATCTGTCTCTTCAGGACAAAGGCAGCCCAGGTATGGGTCCCCTCTCTGAATTTTTATTTTTTACTAAATCATGGCCAAGTAAATCCTCACTCTCTTGTTAGCTATTTGATCCTCTTACAATTTTTTGGTATATTTCATCAAGCTTTAAAAAATTCAATTCAGCATAAGAGTTGGTTTGAATTATCTGGTTTATCTTTAATGGAAATAGAATGTGGGAGCAGATCTGTAAAGGCTGGCTAGTGCCTGTCTCCAAAGAGAAAAATTTTCAGCTGCTTGCTCTCTGCTCCAAAGCCCATCAAAAGTTAGCTCTTGAGCCCACCAGAGCCCCTGCTGCAACAAAGAAGGCAAATTGCCTGAGGTCCTGTGGTCCTGTGGTTTTATATCATATAGCCAGGCAAAATAAAACTTGTATGAGTCTTGTACACTATCAACCATACAATATTACACTCTCACTCTGTTGCCAACATCCCAAGCCTGTGAAATGTGAGGAAAGCACCTGGTGGCTAAGATAAGATAACAAAACTGTGCTCTCCAGACCTGAGCTATAGCTCAGGCAAAGCAAGTACCTACTTTTGCACTGCCTTGTAATATAGACTGCATTGGTATGATAGTTTCTCAACTTATTTCATGTGTCGACTGCACTGGCTTTCAAAATTTAGCATGTATGAGAGTTTTAGGAGAGCTTGCTACAACACAGAACGCTGACCATATCCTGAGTTTTCAATTTGGTACTTCTCACCTAGAGTCTGCTAATTTGTATTTCTCCCAAGTTTCCATGTGATACTGCTGATTTGGAAATCACATTTTGTGAATTGAGAAACCAAACTGAGAATTCCCTGTCTTCTCCATTCTTTGGACTATAAGACTCAGGTAGAGAATATAACTCATTAGCTGTCCCTATTAGCAGCTAACTCAGTACTATGACTCACATAGGACCTTTTAATATAATAATCTAATATGGTTTGGCTCTTTGTCCTCACCCAGACCTCACCTTGAGTTGTACTCCCATAATTCCCACATGTTGTGAGAGGGACCCTGTGGGAGATAATTTGAATCATGGGGGCGGTTTCCCCCATGCTGTTCTCATGGTAGTTAATAGGTCTCATGAAACCTGATGGTTTTATCAGGGGTTTCTGCTTTTGTATCTTCCTCATTTTCTCTTGCTGCCACCATGTAAGAAGTACCTTTCATCTCTCACCATGATTCTGAGGCCTCCCCAGCCTCAATGGAATTGTAAGTTCAGTTAAACCTCTTTTTCTTCCCTGTCTTGGGGATGTCTTTATTAGCAATGTGAAAACAGACTAATACAGTAAATTGGTACCAGTAGAGTGGGTTGTTGCTGAAAAGATACCCCAAAATGTGGAAGCAAATTTGGAACTAGGCAACAGGCAGAGGTTGGAACAGTTTAAAGTGTTCAGAAGAAGACAGAAAATTGTGGGAAAGTTTGGAACTTCCTAGAGACTTGTTGAATGGCTTTGATGAAAATACTGATAATGACATGGGCAATGAAATCCAGGCTGAGGTGGTCTCATATGGAAATGAGGAACTTCTTGGGAACTGGAGCAAAGGTGACTCGTGTTATGTTTTAGCAAAAAGACTGCTGGCATTCTACCCCTACCCTAGAGATTTGTGCAACTTGAATTTAAGAGAGATGATTTAAGATATCTGGTGGAAGAAATTTCTAAGCAGCAAAGCATTCAAGAGATGACTTGGGTGCTATTAAAGGCATTCAGTTTTTCAAAGGGAAGCAGAGCATAAAAGTTTGGAAAATTTGCAGCCTGACAATGTGATAGAAAAGAAAATCCCATTTTCCGAGGAGAAATTCGATCTGGCTACAGACACTTGGCATAAGTAACGAGGAGCCAAATGTTGATCCCCAAGACAATGGGGAAAATACCTCCACGGCATGTCAGAGACCTTTGTGGCAGCCTCTCCCATCACAGACCTGGAGGTCTAGGAGGAAAAATTGGTTTTGTGGGCAGGTCCCAGGATTCCCATGCTGCATGCAGTCTAGGAAATTGGTGTCCTGTGTCCCATTCACTCCGCCCATGGCTGAAAGGGGACAACATAGAGCTTGGGCCATGGCTTCAGAGGGTGAAAGCCCCAACCTTTGGCAGCTTCTACCTGGTGTTAAGCCTGCAGGTGCAAAGAAGTCAAGAACTGGAGTTTGGGAACCTCCACCTAGATTTCAGAAGATGTACAGAAATGCCTGGATGCCCACGCAGAAGTTTGCTGCAAGGGCTGGGCCCTCATGGAGAACTTCTGCTAGGGCAATGCAGAAGGGAAATGTGGGTTTGAAGCCCCCCACACAGTCCCTACTGGAGCACTGCCTAGTGGAGCTGTGAGAAGAGGGCCACCATCCTCCAGACCCCAGAATGGTAGATCCACCTACAGTGCTTGGAAAAGTCACAGACACCCAATACCAGCCCATAAAAGCAGCTGAGAAGGAGGCTGTACCCTGCAAAGTCACAGGAGCAGAGCTGCCCAAGGCCATGGGAACCCACCACTTGCATCGGTGTGACCTGGATGTGAGACCTGGAGTCAAAGCAGATCATTTTGGAGCTTTAAAATTTGACAGCCCCGCTGGATTTTGGACTTGCATGAGCCCTGTAATCCTTTTGTTTTGGCCAATTTCTCCCATTTTAATGACTGTATTTAACCAATACCTGAATCCCCATTGTATCTAGGAAGTAACTAGCTTGCTTTTGATTTTACAGGCTCATAGGCAGAAGGGACTTGCCTCAGATGAAACTTTGGACTTTTGGATTAATGCTGAAATGAGTTAAGACTCTGGGGGGCTGTTGGGAAGGCATGACTGGTTTTGAAATGTGAGGACATGAGATTTGGAGGGGCTAGGAGTGGAATGATATGGTTTGGTTCTGTGTCCCCAACCTAATTTCATCTTGAATTGTACTCCCATAATTCCCACATGCTGTGGGAGGGACCTGGTGGAAGATAATTTGAATCATGGGGGGGTTCCCCCATACTGTTCTCATGGTAGTGAATAAGTCTCACAAGATCTGATGTTTCATCAGGGGTTTCCGCTTTTGCATCTTCCTCATTTTCTCTTGCCGCTGACATGTAAGAAAGTGCCTTTTGCCCCCTGCCATGATTCTGAGGCTGTAAGTCCAATTAAACCTCTTTTTATTCCCAGTCTTGGTTATGTCTTTATTAGCAGCATGAAAACGGACTAATACATAATCATTGACTGAACAATTCAGGGGTTTCCTTTGGGTTGTTGTTTTTCTATGTTTTTCTGTGGAATTTCCTACGGCGTACTAGAAGCTCTGCTATCTGTAGTAAGAATCACAGGACCCTTGACGTGTAGATTTTCCCCACTCCAGTTGTGGAGAGAGGCAGCTGTTGCTGAGGAGCTTTCCCGTTGAGGACAATTCTTCACTTTGCCTTGAGAAATGTGCATACTCTTTTTTTTTTTTAAATGAACAAATGCTAGTTGTGGCTAGTATGACTGCTAAAAATCAGGGGTAGTTGAATTTAATCTGATTACAGAGACAAAAGCGTGTGGAGCCAGGAAGAAAAGCAAAATATTTGGGAAGATATATAGTCTAAAAAAGAGATAAAAAAAGAGTCTTCAGAGCCTGGGCAGGTGGCCGCATATGACCCCTGGGTGCTGCCTTAGTGTGTCTGAGATAAAGATCCTTATAGGCAGGCCTTGGTGTTTACTACCCTCCTGGCTGGTGGGTGGAAAAGGACCGCCCAGTGGGGTAGAAGTGATGCTATGGTTTGGGTGGGATTTGTCCCTGCTAAACTCAGGCCGAAATGTAATTGCCAATTAATGTATTGGGAGGTGGGACTTTAAAGGTAATTGGGTCAGTAAGAGGGATTAATGTCTTTTTTGCAAGATTGGATTAGTTCTCGTGGAGATGGTTTCATTGTCATGAAGAGTTGGTTGTAATGAAGCAGGTTGGCCTCTTCCTTTGTTTCCTCCCCTGTGCCTGCCCCACTGGCTGCTCTTGCATGTGCTCCCACCACGTGATGCCTTCTGCCATGTTATGACACAGCACAAGGCCCTCACAATAAGCTGAATAGACGCAGCCCCCGATCTTGGACTTCCCAGCCTCCAGAACTATAAAGAATACATTTAT
>CAUYOR010135114.1:0-15350 GCA_963573925.1 Callimico goeldii
CAAAAAATTAGCTGGGCATGGTGGCGCGTGCCTGTAATCCCAGCTACTCAGGAGGCTGAGGCAGGAGAATTGCCTGAACCCAGGAGGCGGAGGTTGTGGTGAGCCGAGATCGCGCCATTGCACTCCAGCCTGGGTAACGAGTGAAACTCTGTCTCAAAAAATAAATAAATAAATAAATAAAGTGAAAAGATAGCTGCTGTTCTCTCTCTTTTTTTTGGAGACGGAGTCTCACTCTGTTGCCTGGCTGAAGTGCAGTTGCTCACTGCAACCTCTTCCTCCCAGGTTCAAGTGATTCTCCTACCTCAACTCCCGAGTAGCTGGGATTACAGGTGCGTACAACTATGCCCAGCTAATTTTTGTATTTTTAGTAGAGACGGGGTTTCACCATGTTGACCAGGATGGTCTCGATCTCTTGACCTCGTGATCCACCTGCCTCGGCCTCCCAAAGTGCTGGGATTACAGGCGTGAGCCACCATTTCCAGCCAGTTTTTCTTTATTAATATTAAAGACGTATGTTTAATTTCTTTTTTTCTTCTTTTAGTCTCATGAGATCTGATTTTTTTAAATTTCTTTTTTCTTTTTTTTTGTAAAGACCTGTTAAGTGAGAAAACCAACATGCAGATGTGCGTCCAAAGTATGCCTATTTTTTTCATGTAGGACAAAAAACTTGATTAGAAACGTATTGGAACACATGACAGAATAACAAACATATAGACAGAATCCTATAAGGATAACACTATACTGCAAGCCTCAACTTTATTAATTTAAGCTTTCAATTTGTTTATTTTTAATTTAATTTAATTTTACTTGTTTATTTTTTTGACAAAGAATCTGGCTCTGTCACCCAGGCTGGAGTGCAGTGGTGCAATCTCAGCTCACAGCAACCTCCGCCTCCCAGGTTCAAACAATTCTCCTGCCTCAGCCTCCCAGGTAGCTGGGACTACAGGCACGTGCCACCTCGCCCGGCTAATGCTTTTTGTCTTTTTAGTAGAGATGGGGTTTCCCCGTGTTAGCCAGGATGGTCTCGGTCTCATGACCTCATGACCTCATGATCCGCCCATCTCGGCCTTTTTTTTTTTTCCTTTATTTTTCCACCTTGGCCTGTCAAAGTGCTGGGATTACAGGTGTGAGCCACCGCACTTAGCCTTCAATTTATTAATTTATCTGTGTTTTAGAGTGGTGGTCTTGCTGTGTCTCCCAGGATGGCCTCCAATTTCTGAGCTCATTGGATACTGTGATCTCAGCCTCTTTAGTAGATGGTACAACAGGCGCATTTTTTCCCTCCAATCTGGTATTACTCAATGCTTCAAAGAATGAGGAAGAATTGGCTGGTGCAGTGGCTCATGATTTTAATCCCAGCACTTTGGGAGGCCAAGGCAGGTAAATCACCTGGGGTCAGGAGTTCGAGACCAGCCTGGCAAACATGGTAAAACCACATCTCTACTAAAAATGCAAAAAAATTAGCTGGGCGTGGTGGCAGGTGCCTCTAATCCCAACTACTCCGGAGGCTGAGGCAGGAGAATCTCTCTCTTTTTTTTTGAGATGCAGTCTCACTCTGTCACCCAGGCTGGATTGCGGTGATACAATCTCTGCTCACTGCAACTTCCACCTTTCAGGTTCAAGCAATTCTCCTGCCTCAGCCTCCCGAGTAGCTGGGACTACAGGCATGTGCCACCATGCCTGGATAAATTTTGTGATTTTAGTAGACAGAGGATTTCATCATTTGGCCAGGCTGGTCTTGAACTGCTGACCTCAGGCAATCCACACTCCTGTGCCTCCCAAAGTGCTGGGATTACAGGCATGAGCCACCATGCCCAGCAGGAGAATTGCTTGAACCCAGGAGGCAGAGGTTGCAGTGAGCCGAGATTGTCCTGCTGTACTCCAGCCTGGGCAAGGGAGCAAGACTCCATCTCAAAAAAAAAAAAATCTCATTTTGAAGCCATAACCATCAGAGTGACCATTCCAGTTATTGTGCTGAGCATAATCCCATCTCTTAGACATCAGTGCTAACATTTCTCTGGGAGCCTAAGTTTTTTACCATCTCCTGATGTTTCCATAGACCCACTTGTGTCAAAACTGTTGAATAATTACCTAGTCAGTGGGTTTTGTTTTGTTTTTTGAGACAGAGTGGCGCTGTCTTCGCTCAGCTCACTGCAACCTCCGCCTCCTGCGGTCAAGCAATCCTCCTGCCTCAGCCTCCTGAGTGGCTGGGACTAAAGATGTGCGCCACCACACCCAGCTAATTTTTGTATTTTTAGTAGAGACGGGATGTCACTATGTTGGCCACGCTGGTTTCAAACTCCTTACCTTGTGATCTGTCCTCCTTGGCCTCCCAAAGTGCTAGGATTAAAGGCATGAGCCACCCGGCAAGACCTAGCTAGTCAGTGTTAATAGGCTTTTGTAACTTGCATTTTACAACTGTTTCTCTCATGTAATATTAATTCCTCATGCAGAACGCTCCCTGCTCTCTTAAGATGAATCAATGTTCAACATGGAGAAAACCTGTCTCTACTGAAAATGCAAAAAATTAGCCGTGCATGGTGGCACATGCCTGTTATTCCAGCTACTTGGAGAATCATTTGCACCTGGGAGGTTGTGGTGAGTCGAGATCGTGCCATTGCACTCCAGCCTGGGAAACGAGTGAAATTCTATCTCCAAAAAAAAAGGTAAGTCAATGCTAATCACTTCCCATAAATGACATGAATTTACGGATCTAACAAATGCCCAGTCTGACCAGATGGAGAACACCACTTCTGAGGACTGTATCTATTACCACTACCAAACTACCATTTCTTTTTTTGTTGTTTTTTGTTTTTTGCGACGGAGTTTCGCTCTTGTTACCCAGGCTGGAGTGCAATGGTGCGATCTCAGCTCACCGCAACCTCCGCCTCCTCGGTTCAGGCAATTCTCCTGCCTCAGCCTCCTGAGTAGCTGGGATTACAGGCACGCGCCACCATGCCCAGCTAATTTTTTGCATTTTTAGTAGAGATGGGGTTTCACCATGTTGACCAGGATGGTCTCGATCTCTTGAACTCGTGATCCACCCACCTCGACCTCCTAAAGTGCTGGGATTACAGGCTTGAGCCACCGCGCCCGGCCCAAAGAGTGTTTTTTAGCTTGTCTCTCAGTAGTGAACAGGCGCTATCTGCCTGTTTAGTCTATCTGTATTCTGTGAAGAAACACTGAGTATCTGCTTATTAAAAATAATCACTTGGGTCAGTGGGGAGGAGAAAAAAAAACCACTTGTTCACAAAGAATAAATATACCTGCTCCGGGCTGTCAAATGGGAAATTCAGACAGATCCCTGACATCCGACTTTGATTTCACTTTTGCATTCTCTCTTTATTTCTGTTTCTGAATTCCTTAAGCACCACCTGGGTTGGGGTCTCTATGGCAGGGAGGCAAGTTTGTCCTGACCAGTTCCCTGCTTGACTTTTTCTTCAGCTAGTAATTTTTGGGCCACAATATTTTCCTTTCACAAATGCTGTTAGCAGGGGAGTTATTTTCTGTAGGACTCACAGAGATTCAACTTTGTACTTCTGCTTTAGAGGGGTACATCTCTAACTTCTTTGTCGTGCCTTAGGGACTCATGCTTCTGAGTGCATTTATGAAAATTCTAACACAGTAATGTTTAGCAACCTCTGCTTCAGTGCAGGTATTCTGCGAGTGAACGACTGTTTCAAACGGTATGGTAATTGGATTTGTAGCCTTTGGGAGAATCCTAAATAATTCTTTTAGCTTGAGATCCCTGTTATTTAGCTTGAGCTTCCCCAAATTTGAAATAATGTTTTTCCAAATTCTTGAGTGATTAGTGACAGACACTAGTCTCCAGAAATCTCATTATGACTTCTAAGACTAGGTGAGACCCATCCTCTGCCCTAGAAGGACGCGCTTTTTTTTTTTTCTCCAGACAGGATCTTACTCTGTCACCCAGGCTGAAGTGCAGTGCTGCGATCTCGGCTCACTGCAACGTTGGCCTCCCAGGTTCAAGCGATTCTCCGGCCTCAGTCTCTGGGACGATGGACGCGCGCCACCACGCTCAGCGAAATTTTGTATTTTTACTGTACACGGGGCTTCACCATATTGGCCATCCTGGTCTCGAGCTCCTGACCTCGTGATCCACCCGCTTCCGCCTCTCAAGGTGCTGGGATTAGAAGCGTGAGCCACCGCGCCCGGCCAACGACTCGCTTTTTAAGGAGAGCCCCTGACCTGACTGGGCTTTCCCCGCACACTCGCCTCTGTGGAGCGCCCCATTTCCCAGCGCGGAACGTGGGGAACTACGTTACCCCGAAAGCTCCGGTTGACCGTCAGCGCGGCAGAGCCAATGAGGGCTCGGAAAGAAGGTATTTCCGTGTGTGACGCAACGAAAGGCCGAGACTTCCGGCGTCCTCTAGTAGCGGCCATGCTGGCTGGTGATCGGCGCCTGTTTTCCCAGGGAGGTTTCCCTGAGCGCTGGGTGGGGCCGCGGTGACTGAACTCAGAAGGTGGAGGGGAACGGTCCTCGCGGCACACAGGCGGCTCTGCAGCCCCGGGACGGCGCCCGCTGCTCCCGGGCCGTGCCTTCCCCGTCGTGTCCGATGGCAGCGTCGGCGCCGAGGCTTCCGGCTCAGGTAATTGTGGCGCCTTCTGCACCGTCAGGTCACCTCGTCGTCACCGAGGTCCTAACGCAGCGAGGGAGCAGCTCCTGCTCAGCGGTCTGTAGCCGGCACCCAGCGTAGCCACAGTGAGGCGTTCGCAGGAGAGGTCCCCGTGTAACCGTCCAGTGCGTTCGCCTCGCCCGCTGCCTAGACGGCCGATTTATGAAGACGGGCTGCTCGCAGTGGAGAAATAGTAATTCACGCAGAGCCGGCCGTGCGGGCGGCAGGAGTTTTACTGTTATTTAAATCCGTCTCCCGGAGCATGCCGGGATCAGAGATTTCAAAATTAATTTGGCGGACAGTGGCTTGGGAAGTGGGGCGTGTCGTCTGCTCAGGTTGGAGGTGGCTTCACGGGGTTGAAGTGAGTTTTTCTTAC
This sequence comes from Callimico goeldii, assembly GCA_963573925.1. NCBI lineage: Eukaryota > Metazoa > Chordata > Mammalia > Primates > Cebidae > Callimico > Callimico goeldii. Next base: position 5,014 of record CAUYOR010135114.1, read on the forward strand.
TGTTTTCTGTTCTGGGTGGGATGACAGAACTGACTGACCCAGATTGCCGGTCTGGGTGGTGTCACTGATCCGCCCAGTGCAAGATCTGCGGAATACCTCCAGCACCGATGTTAAGTTGTACAGCAGCGATGTTATCTTCGGGAGCAACTTGGGGCGGTTCAGACTGTCGGAGCCAGAAGCTGCATGACCCCTAAACCGTAATTTCTAATCTTGTAGCCGATTTGTTAGTCCTGCAAAAGGCTGGTCCCCAGGCAAGAAGGGGGTCTTTTGAGGAAAAGGCTATTATGATCAATTTTGTTTCAGAGTCGAGCCATGAACTGAATTCCTTCCCAAAGTATATTCAGCCTATGCCCAGGAATGAACAAGGGCAGCTTAAGTGTTAGAAGCAAGATGGAGTGTTAGGTCTGAGTTCTTTCACTGTCATTTCCTCAGTTATTTATAACTTTGCTAAGGCGGTTTCACTTGCATCTGACACCCGCGGGATGCGTTGGGGAGAGAGACAGGCACAGGGAGGGTCGCAGGCAATGGCTTGGAGATGCACAGAACCGGAAGTATGGAACCTGGGGTCCACAGGCGCCTGTTGAAAACAGCGTGTGAGGCGGAGCTCCTCCTGGAAGAGCAAGCAGGCTGAGGGCTGTGCATTCATTGTGAGGATGCTAGACGCCATGGAGAGTTTTGAAGAGAGGAGGAACATGATCCAAATCCAGGCTTTTAAGGTTTCCCAAAGGGCATGAGGGTCACCTGGCCCCGGGGACAAGAAGGGGTTCCAGGAGGCCTGAGCTGATCAAATCCTGAAACATTTTTGTAATGTCTGTTCTTCCCCTCAGGCATTCCTGGGTTCAGAAGCACTTCGGGAACCTACATTGGGAAATGGAGGGTGTTCCATTCCCTCATTGGTCCTGACCCCTTCCACAGGTTTTCTAGCTTGTGGTGTCCTGGGACTCCTAAGTGTCATGTTTTCAGTGCTTTGACCTGAGGACCCTGTAGAACTTGTAAACCCACCATACTAAGTACATGGCAGGTTTTATGGAGGTAGTCCCATTTCTGTCAACCAATATAAACACTTGGAAGATGAGTTGCTACCAGGTTGTGCAATGCTTAGAGATAAAACTGATCACAGTTAGGAGGCGATGTTACCACAGTTCTATCTGGCTACAGGCTTCATCTGGTTGGACCTTAGTGCACAGATTGTGGGTTGTGGGAAGAGGAAGAAAGGTCAGAGATAACGCTCCTGCCATAATCCATGTGAGGGTTAATGGGTCGTGGCAAATCACGTGGGTCTCGATTCAAGATTCACTTTTTGTAAAGACACGGCTAGGTTTTCTTTTTTTCCCAATCAGTGGATATCTGCAAAATATTTTTTTTTTTTAATTTGAGATGGAGTTTCGCTCTTGTTACCCAGACTGGAGTGCAATAGCATGACCTTGGCTCGTTGCAACCTCCGCCTCCTGGGTTCAAGGAATTTTGCTGCCCCAGCCTCCCTAGTTGCTGGGACTTCAGGCGCGTGCCACCATGGCCAGCTAATTTTTATATTTTTAGTAGAGATGGGATTTCACCATGTTCACCAGGTTGGTCTCGATCTCTTCACCTTATGATCCACTTGCCTTGACTTCCAAAGTGCTGGGATTATATACGTGAGCCATTGCGCCCGGCCAAATAATTTTTTTTTTTGAGACAGTGTTTTGCTCTTATTACCCAGGCTGGGGTGCAGTGGCATGATCTCAACTCACTGCCGCCTTCACCTCCCAGGTTCAAGCCATTATCCTGACTCAGTGGTGTTAAGGCATGAGCCACCACGCCCAGCTGCTTTTGTATTTTTAGTAGGGATAGGGTTTCTCTGTGTTGGTCAAGCTGGTCTCAAACATCCGACCTCAGGTGATCCGCTCACCTCAGCCTTTCTAAGGGCTGGAATTCCAGACATAAGCCATCATGCCCAGTTTATGGTGGTAAATCTTTTCAGGAGCCGTGAAGGTGTGGTTACATGCTGAGGAGTGGGTCTCTTACTTGCACCCCTGAGTAATGTTACTGGGCCTCCTAAACACCTAAGAGGATGTAAGGACCATCATTGCAGGAGCTATCAGACACTAGAGATTGGCAGGGGACATAGACATCCAAGAAGAGGATAGACAAGAGATAGATGCATGCAGAAGTACAGAGTAATCCAGGGAAGATGATACTTGGGCCTGAATTGGTGCCAAACTTGTAATTTTTTTTTTTTTAAATTAAGACGGAGGTTTCATCATTTTGATCAGGCTGGTCTTGAACTCCCGACCTCAGGTGATCTGCCCACCTTGACCCCCAGAGTGCTTGGATTACAGGCGTGAGCCACCACACCGGGCCAGTTGTAACTGTTTACCACTGTTTGGACTCACAATCGTTTTGCCAGTGCCTGGAGAGTTTCATTAAGCTTAGTGCGTATGGGCAGGGAAAAATATGCTCCTGTGTGATAGTAGGTTTGATTTTGTTCACAAATGCAGGGGCTTTGCTTTAAACGGCATTGGGTGGACAGAGGTGGGCTCCCACAGCTGAGGTGTCAGCTGGTGCAGCACGGAAGTGGAATAGGGTCATGGATATCTGAAGCCACTCATGGTTCTGTGTGGCTATGGAGTCATTCAGGTAGACACTCACAGGATGATTTGGACCTTCCATGCTATGGAAACCATGGAAATTCTGTATTAATATTGAATTCTGTTTGTATTTGTGAGCATACTCTGGATGCTTATTCATTCACATTTTGGTGTAAGACCAGAACTGAAGACCCAATATGATGTGTTATTTTGACATCTTGTGATAGTGGGAAAACCTTAAAAGGTGTGAGTACAGATCTCATTCCCACTCTTCTCTCTTAGATAATTTATCCCAGCCTAGCAACCCTTTTCATCAAGGTGATGAGGCAGGGTTCCATGTCGTTATACGTTGTAGTGAGATTAAATTCCATCCTTACCACCAGAGTTATGGAAACAAACCATTTGCATACTCCCAAGAGAATCATGGACCATTATATCCTCTTCATCTTACAAAATACTGAGGTGCCACAATCCACCTCTCCCACACACCCACCCTTGCCCATCTTCCTCCCAGGGTCCACAGCATAATGTTGAAACCATGTCTACTGGTGCCTTTTTCTCTTCATGGGTGCAATGGCCAACTGGTATAGCCACCAGCAATATGAAGTAGGTAGACAAGGCTGGGGTCAGTGACTCATGCCTGTTATCCCAGCACTTTGGGAGGCCAAGGCGGGCTGATCACAAGGTCAAGAGATCCAGACCATCCACTATCATAGCAGGGCACTGTGACCTTTGAAGATGTGGCTGTGAACTTTTCCAAGGAGGAATGGTGTCTCCTTAATGAGTCTCAGAGATGCTTGTACCGTGATGTGATGCTAGAGAACCTGGCACTTTTATCCTCCCTCGGTGGGGGCTGGGTGCGGTGACCCATGCTTATAATCTCAGCATTTTGTGAGGCCAAGGCAGGTGGATCACTTGAGGTGAGGAGTTCGAGAGCAGCTTGGTCAACATGGTGAAACCTCGTCTCTACTAAAAAAAATACAAAAATTAGCGCAGCTGTAGTCCTGGCGGCTACTTGGGAGGCTGAGGCAAAAGAATCACTTGAATCCGGGAGGCAGAGGCTGCAGTGAGCCAAGGTCATGCCGCTGCACTCCAGCCTGGGTGACACAGCTAAACTATGTTTCATTAAACAAAAAAACAGGCTGGGCGCGGTGGCTCACGCCTATAATCCCAGCACTTTGGGAGGCCGAGGCGGGTGGATCATGAGGTCAAGAGATTGAAATTATCCTGGTCAACATGTTATAACACCGTCTCTACTAAAAATACAAAAATTAGCTGGGCATGGTGGCACGCACCTGTAGTCCCAGCTACTGGGGAGGCTAAGGTAGGAGAATCGCTTGAACTCAGGAGGTGGAGGTTGCGGTGAGCCGAGATCGCGCCCTTGCACTCCAGTCTGGGTAACGAGCGAAACTCCATATCGAAAAAAAAAACAAAAACAGAAAACAATCTTTTATTTTTGGGGATTCCAGAGAGTGACTGATGGTGGGGGAAACTCAGGTGGGGGTGGCCATGGGCATGTGTCTGTGCAGTATAAAGAATGACGTATATGGGCCGGGCATGGTGGCTCACGCCTATAATCCCAGCACTTTGGGAGCCGAGGCAGGTGGATCACGAGGTCAAGAGATCGAGACCATCCTGGTCAACAAGGCGAAACCCCATCTCTACTAAAAATACAAAAATTAGCTGGGCATGATGGTGCGTGCCTGTAATCCCAGCTACTCGGGAGGCTGAGGCAGGAGAATTGCTTGAACTCAGGAGGCAGAGGTTGCGATGAGGCGAGATCGCGCAATTGCACTCCAGCCTGGGTAACAAGAGTGAAACTCTGTCTCAAAAAAAAAAAAAGAATGATGTATATTTAGAGAGCGAATTTGTCTGATCCCAGGCAGCTGCCCTGGGCTTTACATGAACTTGGATATTGCTATTCAGAAGGGAGTGGACCTTTTCATGTCAGGACCACAGCCTCAATACCTATTTGTCCACCTGCTTCTTTTTTTTTTTTTTTTGAGATAGGGTCTCACTCTGTTGCCAGACTGGAATGCACTGGCATGACCTTGGCTCACTGCAGCCTCCACCTCCCAGGTTCGAGCCATTCTCCTGCCTCAGCCTCCTGAGTAACTGGGACTGCAGGCATGCACCACCATAGCCAGCTAATTTTTTTGGTATTTTTGGTAGGGACGGGGTTTCACCAGGTTGGCCAGGGTGGTCTGGATCTCTTGACCTTGTGATCAGCCCGCCTTGGCCTCCCAAAGTGCTGGGATAACAGGCATGAGCCACTGACCCCAGCCTTGTCTACCTACTTCATATTGCTGGTGACTATCCCAGTTGACCATTGCACCCATGAAGAGAAAAAGACACCAGTAGACGTGGTTTCAACATTATGCTGTGGACCCTGGGAGAAGATGGGCAAGGGTGGGTGTGTGGGAGAGGTGGATTGTGGCACCTCAGTATAGGGGCTGTTCGTTGTTTGATTTGTCACTATCATAGCAGGGCACTGTGACCTTTGAAGATGTGGCTGTGAACTTTTCCAAGGAGGAATGGTGTCTCCTTAATGAGGCTCAGAGATGCTTGTACCGTGATGTGATGCTAGAGAACCTGGCACTTTTATCCTCCCTGGGTAAGTTGCTCACACTCACCTTTGTGACCTGAGCTGGTGTTTCCATTCACTGTTTCTCATTGACAGTTCTGTCTTTCTCACTTATGGGGCCTGGGTACAGGTTCCTTCTACACTTCTCTGTGTAAGGTATGTGGCGAGTAGGACTCAGGTGTGTGTATTGCCTTTTCCTTTCCTTAAGCAGCTCCAACACGTGCTTTGCTGTAGGTTCCCAGAGAAAGAGTCAGAGTCCGGAGTCTTACAGGCACCTTAATGTATCCACTTAGCTTGCTCTCTGGCTTTTAGGTGACTGTCCAAATCTGTGGCTCTTGTGTGCCTAGGTTCTAGTAATACTTCCTTCCTGTAGCTGATAATTCTTCATGCCTCCCTGTGCCAACAGTCGCTTTCATTGACATTGTCACTATCTACGTAGACCATAGACCTGCTTAGGAATTCTCTTGTAATACTTAGTTTACTGTCCTGTGGGCTGTCAGGTGCTTAGTTACCGGGGGCTAGTGTTCCCTGTTCATCTCTGCTGCCCTTCCCTTTGTGCTTACATCATCCAGTCCCATGTATTTGGTCATCTTGGGGGTGGGGTGGAGAGTCCTCAGTGTTACACAAGATGTGTTTCAATTCAGGCTCATCACAGTAGGCTCAAAGGGAGCCTGGCCCTCAAAAGTGCCATGCCGGGGGGAGGGCATGACTTTGGGGGTGTATTGAAATCATACCAGAAACCATTTATGTGTGCTGAGTATTTTCGTTGCAATGTGAGTGGGCACACACTATCTTTCTACCCCATTGTTGAGAGTTTCACACTTGTTACTTCTGTACCTTTTTACTTCCACTGTGATAATCACCCCAGGACCAATACTTACATCTCTGGACTCCACTTCGCACCCATTGTTCTTGCGCTTTTATCTGCAGTTGTCTCTGATACTGGTGTATCGATTATTATTATTGTTTTTGAAATCGAGTCACACTCTGTAGCCCAGGCTGGAGTGCAGTAGCGCGATCTCGGCTTACTACAACCTCCACCTCCTAGGTCCCGGTTCAAGCAGTTCTCCCACCAGCCTCCCAGGTAGCTGGGATTACAGGCACGAGCCACCATCCCCAGCTAATTTTTGTGTTTGTTTTAGTAGGGACGGGGTTTCCCCATGTTGGCTAGTCTGGTCTTGAACTCCTGACCTCGTGATCTGCCTGCCTCGGCCTCCTGAAGTGCTTGGATCACAGGCGTGAGCCACTGTACCGGGCTGGTGTATGGATTATTATTAGGAAGTGTATGCTTATTGTGAAACCATCCATGACCTCCCCTGCCGTGTGTACTCATGTTTTCCTGGACGTAGACATACACTGCTATATAGCACTCACATGTCATCAGGAGATGAGGTCCCGCACACAACTTCCTTGTAGAGGAAAGAGCTCTAGACCCTGCCACTACTCCCTGTGTTGTGTGTATGCTTGTCCTCTTTGCCTCACGAGGCCCCCTGCACTCTCTGATCTTTATAACCCAGTAATGCTAAGCAGCAGACCCATGTTTTTTTTTGAAATGGAGTCTCGCTTATTGCCCAGGCTGGAGTACAGTGTCCTGATCTTCACTCACTGCAACCTCCTTCTGCTGAGTTCAAGCGACATTCCTGCCTCAGCCTCCCGAATAGCTTTGATTCTTGGCGCCCACCACCACGCCCTGCTAATTTTTGTATTTTTAGTAGAGATGGGGTCTCACCATGTTGACCAGGCTTGTTTTGAACTCGTGATCCACCCACCTAGGCCTCCCATAGTGCTAGGTTTACTGGCGTTAGCCACCATGTCTGGCCTTTCTTTTTTTTTAAAGACAGATTTTCACTCTTGTGCCCAGGCTGTAGTGCAATGGCGTGATCTTGGCTCACCGCAACCTCCGCTTCCTGGATTCAAGTGATTCTCCTGCCTCAGCCTTCCAAGTAGCTGGGATTACAGGTTCCCGCCACCATGCCCTGCTAATTTTTGTATTTTTAGTAAAGACAGGAATTCACCATGTTGTTGGTCAGGCTGGTCTCAAACTTCTGACCTCAGGTGGTCCGCCCCCCTCAGTCTCCAGAGTGCTGTGATTATAGGCATGAGCTACTGTGCCCAGCCAGCAGCCTAATCTTTAACCTGAAGCCAACGTGGTATTTCTGCAAGTATTTCTTTCTTTCTTTTTTTTTTCTTTTGAGACGGAGTTTCGCTGTTGTTACTCAGATTGGAGTGCAATGACGCGATCTCGGCTCACTGCAACCTGTGCCTTCTGGGTTCAAGCAGTTCTCCTGCCTCAGCCTCCCAAGTAGCTGGGACTACAGGCTCTGCAAATATTTCTATAAAGTAATTCCTCAATTTGTGATATATATTTGTGTGTGGGCAGTGCCTTCTCATCACAGGTACTTTAACCTTGACCAGCGTTTCCTTGCTTTCAGGTTGTTGGTGTGGATTAAAAGATGAGGCAGCAGCGTCTAAGCAGAGCATTACTGTACAAACAGAGTCTCAGGACAGGACTCCTAGGGCTGTTTCTCCTAAGAAGACTCACTCCTGTGACACTGGTGGCCTCATCTTGGGGGATGGTTTTCACTGTGCTGACCACCAGGAAACTCATCGCAAGCAGAAACTGAACAGGAGTAGGGCATGTGGAAAAAACTTGGATGACACTGCAAACCTTCATCGGCAGCAGAAGCAGCATATTAGAGAGAAATTCTACCGGAGGAGTGTCAGAGAAGCATCGTTTGTAAAGAAATCTAAGTTCATGGTGTCACAGGAGTCATTTGTCTTCTATGACTTTGGGAAGGACGTTCTGCCCAGTTCAGGATCATGCCAGGAAGAGGCCACTCACCCTGTAAAGAAGACAAACAGTGAATCTAAGCGTGGCTCACCCTTTCAGGAGGGAAAAAGTAACTACAGGCGTGGAGAATGCACAGAAATCTTCAGCACCAAACACTCACTTATTCCACACCAGAAACTTTTCACTAGAGATGGATGTTATGTGTGCAGTGATTGTGGGAAGTCCTTTAGCAAATACGACAGCTTCAGTAATCATCAGCGAGTTCACACAGGAAAAGGGCCTTATGAGTGTGGAGAATGTGGGAAAACTTTTAGTCAAAAGGGCCACCTCACTCAACATCAGCGATTTCACACTGGAGACACAGCTTATCACTGTGGGGAGTGTGGGAAATCTTTTAGTCGGAAGCGCAACCTTAGTCTGCATCAGCGTGTTCACGCTGGAAAAAGGCCTTACGAGTGTGAAGAATGTGGGAAATGTTTTGTTCAGAAGGGCAACCTCATTCAGCATCAGCGAGGTCACACAGGAGAAAGGCCTTATGAGTGCAGGGAGTGTGGGAAGTCATTTAGGTACAGCTCCCACCTCACTGAACACCAGAGACTTCACACTGGGGAAAGACCGTACAGTTGCAGGGAATGTGGGAAATTATTTAACAGGAGGTGTCATCTTCTTGTTCACGAGAGAGTTCACACAGGAGAAAGGCCATATGAGTGTGACATATGTGGGAAATTATTTGGCAATAGGAGCTGCCTGACTATACATCAGAGAGTTCACACTGGAGAAAGGCCATACGAATGCAGTGAATGTGGGAAATCATTTTCTTACAGTTCTGCGCTTCATGTTCATAAAAGAGTTCACACTGGGGAAAAGCCTTTTAAGTGCAGGGAATGTGGAAAATCCTTTGCTGAATGTTCCAGTCTCACTAAACACAGGAGAGTTCACACTGGAGAAAGGCCTTATGAATGCACCAAATGTGGAAAGAGATTTCATCGAAGCTCTGCCCTCCTTCATCATCAGAGAATTCACATAGGAGAAACACCTTATGAGTGAGTGAATGTGGGAAATCCTTTGCTGAAACCTTCAATCTCATTAAGCAGAGGAGAGTTCATACTGGACAAAGGCCTTAAGAGTGCTGTGAATGTGGAAAACATCAGAATGTCAGCTCTCCTTAAGAGACTCCACGTTGAGGCGGTCTCTCTCTGTCACCAAGGCTAGAGTGCAGTGGTGTGATTTCAGCTCATGGCAACCTTTGCCTCCTGGGTTCAAGGGATTCTCCTGCACCAGCCTTTTGAGTAGCTGGGATTACGGGTACACACCACCATGCCTGGCTAATTTTTGTATTTTTAGTGGAAACAGCGTTTTACCATGTTGGCCAGGCTGATCTCCAACTCCTGACCTCAAGTGATCCACCTGCCTTGGCCTCTCAAAGTGCTGAGATTACAGGCATGAGCCTCTACACCCAGCCTTGATTTTTCTTATATTGCTTAGAATATGACATGCTCAACCAGGCATGGCGGCTCTTGCTTGTAATTCTGATGTTTTGGGAATACAAGGTGGATCACTCGAGGCCAGGAGTTAGAGACCAGCCTGGGCAACATAGACAGACCTCTTCTCTACAAAAAAGAAAAAAGAGTAACATGCTATGAAAAATTACCTGTGTTTCGTTTATCTGTTGCAATGTATTTCAGTTGCTTCTTGTTTTTGTCTGTTGTAAAGAAAACTACATTTGAATCTGGTTGTTCGTATAGGTATGTTTCACTGTGTTAACATGGTGGTGTGCAGTGCCTGAGTCACATGATAGGTCAATGTATAACTTTTTTTTTTTTTTTTTTTTTTTTTTTTTTAATAAACATTGTTTCTCTGTCACCACACTGGAGTGCAGTGCATGGTCACGGCTCACTGCAACCGACCTCAGGTGATCCACTCACCTCGGCTTCCCAAAGTGCTGGGATTGCAGGCATGAGCCACTGCGCCTGGCCAGGTTTGTTTTTAAAAATCAATTTTATCTAGTCTTTATTTCATTAAGAAATTGGAAAAGAATGAAATAAGAGCTGGGTGTGGTAGCTCACACCTGTAATCCCAGCAATTTCGGAGGTTGAGGCGGGTGGATCATGGGGTGAAGAGATTGAGACCATCCTGGCCAACATAGTGAAACTCCATCTCTACTAAAAAATACAAAAATTAGGCCGGGCGCGGTGGCTGAAGCCTGTAATCCCAGCACTTTGGGAGGCCGAGGCGGGTGGATTACGAGGTCAAAAGATCGAGACCATCCTGGTCAGCATGGTGAAACCCCGTCTCTACTAAAAATACAAAAAATTAGCTGGGCATGGTGGCACGTGCCTGTAATCCCAGCTACTCAGGAGGCTGAGGCAGGAGAATTGCCTGAACCAAGGAGGCG
>CAUYOR010135116.1:0-41341 GCA_963573925.1 Callimico goeldii
GGAGGTGCTTCACCGCCTCGCCACCCCAGCACCTCCCGACTGCGTCCTCACTTCTGACCGCCCCGAGGAACAGCTGTATCAGAAAGGAGGTGATTCACCGCCTCGCCACCCCAGCATCTCCCGATTCCTCACTTCTGACCGCCCCGAGGAGCAGCTGTATCAGAAGGGAGGTGCTTCACCGCCTGGCCACCCCAGCATCTCCCGACTGCGTCCTCACTTATGACTGCCCCGAGGAGCAGCTGTATCAGAAGGGAGGTGCTTCACCGCCTCGCCACCCCAGCACCTCCCGACTGCCTGTTTCTAGCCCACGTGTTCTCACTTTCCTCACGGTGTGTCCCTGAGGGTTCTCTGCTCCCATCGAAGGCCACCCCTGCAGCTTGTTTACTCAACCGCATGTCCTTGCATTTAGGAGTTTGTTCTTGCAATTCTCCTTTCTCCTTCTTGAATCCCAAAATTTCCCTATCATTCCAATCAGCATACAAACATGTCATCATATCCCCCGAAAATAGGAGCCACATAAACTTCTGTGGGGAAAACTGTGAAGGACTTTGAAATAGATCAAAAGCATACTGAATGGCTTCTGCGGAAAACAGGTATTGTTCAGCCATAGCTTCCGGCTTAGCTGTTTCTCCAGTTGGGGGGTTGGTGGGGCAGGGGCATGCTCTGCACCCTTCATTGTCTTTGAGCTGTTTTCTAACCATGGGAGTTGTAGATACCTGATAGCAATAAAAATGATTCTTACCGATAAATACACATATTTCATTTTGTGTAAGGAAAATTAATTATTATTCTGCCCCTGTGGAAAAGCCAGTTTGGCATCTATTTATAAAATTCATTTTAGCATTCCTGATTCAGTTATTGAAGTGTGTTAGTTTGAATTCTCCTTGAATTCAGATTTGCAAACATTTTTCCTCTGTAAAATTTGCAAACATTTTACCTCTGTTTCTTCATTAATTAATAAGTTGAATAAAATCTTTGACACATATTTAGTTTATATTTATCTGAGTCATGATTTTAAATATCATTATCCCTTTATGCGTTCTTAAACCCTCTACAGCTGCACTTCCATTTTCCTGCCTCCCTTTCGGTAAAGCAGTTTTAGTCAACTCTCTTGACGACGTGGTCTATACTTGTCTCTGCATCCATGTTGGGTCAGTGTAAAGAAGGGAATGCAGTATGATGTCTGGCATACCTGAACTCTGGACTGAGCCACAGACCTGCCTCGTGTGTGTGTCTGTCTCTTGTTGATGTTGTGACTTGCTCTAATCAATACCAATATAGAATCCTCTGTATCAGGTCTTTCTGGACCCCTTCAGATGCTAGAACGGGGTACAGGAGATGGTAGAAGAATATGAAGGGTCTTTGAAGCCACTCCTGTCATTGGCAGAGTAAGATTTTTTGCTGTATTCCACATGGCAGAGAACGCCATGATGGGAATTTAAATGTTATTCACCCATATTACTCTAGACCAAGGTTTCTCAGTCTGGGTACTATTGACATTTTGAGCAGGATAATTCTTTGTGATAGGAGCTGTCCTGTGTGTTGTGGAGATGCGTAGCAGCGTCCCTGTTTTCTATCCATAAGAGGCCCATAGCTCCCCTTCCCCACCTAATGATGTCCAGAAAGTGTCTCCAGACGTTGCTGAGTGTCTTGGGGTTGCAGGGAGCAATATCACCCCAGCCAAGAGTCACCGTTCTAGAGTTTCTAGACCTGACCAGCTATTGTGGTAGGTTTGCCTCATCTAATTTTTGCAGAGAGCCAAAGGGGGTCACATGGAGTGGTCACCTTCCCTGAGACCTTCTGCCTGGTGCCCACCCTGCTTCTGACAGTAATGCCAGGCAGTAGGTCGGACAATGAGCAACCTCAGCTCTCTGGGGAATTTGGTTCCAGTGGTCCTAGGGCCTCTGCAGTCAGAAATGTTCCTCTTTTTGTCTAACACAGCCTCTTTGAGTAACAATTTAAATGGTCTTTATTTTCCCCCAAAGGGGTGAAGAACAACTGTGAACCATTTGAACTCAGAATCAGGAGGTTAACCTTGCAGACACAGCTCAACCTCTGTCAAGCTAATTTGACCAGGCAAATTATTACCATGTGGAAATTGATTTCTTAGTTTTTAAAGTGAAGTGAACTGGTGAGAAGACCTTTGGGGTTTGGGGCCCTGCCCTCTATAATGTTTAGTGAGGACTGCCTCCTATGTTCTTCCTCTTTGCCTTGGCAGGTTACCTGAGCTCCACTCTCATCCACTAGCCATTATCTTCGCAGCACTTGGTGACTTTCTTCACCGTCCCCTCCCCACTTTTCCTAAGCCTGGCTTCCCAGTCTGCTCCCCCAGTCACCTGACTGCTGTGCTTGTCCTCATGGGAGAAGAGTTCCAGACCGTCTTGCTGTCCAATACCATAGACACTGGCCACATGTGGATATTTACATCTTTTAAAATTATAATTCAATACGATCAGAAATCAAGTTTTTTAAAAAAAATTCTTCATGAATTGATTTTGTGAAATTATACCTTTTCTGGAATTTTGTCCATTCTGTTCAAATTTTTTGAGTAAAACATTGAGTTTTTCAATGGCATTAGTCAATTTCTCTGTAGCAGCACATGGCTGGGGCTACTATATTGGGCAGTGTAGATGTGAAAGAGTTGCCTTAGCACAGAAAGGTCTCTCGGAAAATCCTGAGAACTAATTATTTCAATCGCTTTGCCTCATGGACTTGGATATATTTATTCTATTAAGCCGAGTGCTTTTGTGCATCTGCTATTTTTAACTTCTTTTCCTCCCACTCAGACATCACTCAACATTGGATTATTCTTGGAGTTTTGACTTACCCTTTTCAGCTTTAGGTTGTAATGGCTAAATTTAATCCACTGAATAGGGACAGAAAGGTGATGGGCTAAACCCACACTTGTGCTTCAGCTGAGATGGCACAGGGACCTCATTCCTGCATAACAATAGAGAACACTGAGGCTCTAGCTTCTCCTCGACTTCCATTTCTCTTGACAGAGAATCCCTGTTGGGGCCAGTGCAGAGCCCTGAGAGATGTAGTTGAAAGCGCTCACCGGCATGTGGTTGGGGAAATACTCTCTCTAAGCACTTCCAGCATGGCTAGCTGCCTCCTTGGTCGCAAGAACTGCAGAAAGCTCTATTTCCCAGCTGCAAGACAGTGCTGTGAGGCTTATCCAGCACTCCAGTTTCTGGCGTGACGGTGAGTCTATTCAGGACTAGAGGCCATCATCCTGAGGTCACATCTCTGCCTCCTCATCCTCTCTGATGTGAAACAAAACGCAACTGCTGTCCAGATCCTAGTTCAAGTCTCCTATATTCGCAGAATCTGAGTTTTCTATCTGCTCCGGGAAGATGATAATACTCACATGGAGGCAGCAGAAATTGTTACCTGAGGATGTTTGTAGCATTTCTAAGGCAGAGTCCAGTTCAGAATGGATGCTCAGGACAGAGCTTTTCTTCCTGAGTCAAGGGCTGTCTCTGACTCTCAGGTCTCAGATGTTCACAGTCAGTGCTGATGGTCTTTTCATGTGGTGATTCTTCTTATTGCTTGTGTTATGAGCTCCTCCCACATATTCCACTGGGCTTCATATATTTAGAACATGGTTTTTAGGCAAATATTACTGACAGGCAGCTAATCGCCTTGCTAATTTCTGGCATCAACTCTGTCTTTGTTGAGAAGGAAGGTTGATTCATATCTCAGGATCATTGGGTGGCAATGTATTTAGCTAATATTTAATTTACATTTATTGCACAATTATTTGGGCAAGAAATATAGTGAGAGAAAGAGAAACATAGTTTCATCCCCGCTCATGGTAAGAATCAACTTGTGGTATAAAAACAGTCTTTAATTTTGGTTCCTTAAAAATGAAAAATGGTCAGATTTCACAGAACCCTTTAAAGGGATGAGAAACTGAGAGAGAGCCTGGGCCCAAAAGGGGCTGTCTGGGGTCTGTTCCCAGACTGTGGTGTGATTGGGCGTTGTCTGTGGGTTCTCAGTGATTGTGCCATTGGTGGCCTTGGCTCCGAGTTGCAGTTGTTAAAAGGGATATTTAATTACATTTTGTTTTCCTTTTAGCATAGAGTGTGGGGAGAATGCCAAACCAGGAGTCGCAATGACTCTGCTGTAGCCCTAATCTACCATTTAGATGTCAAATCCTGGGAAGTCATTCATTGCTTGGGCTGCCATGTCTTTATTCAAGACATGGGAACACCAGCTGTCTCTTTTCCTATCTAGGAGAGTAATCAGTCACATTGGGAAATGGATATGATGACTCTGCAGATGCTACATAAATGTATGCATATATTTTTGGGTGGGGCAAGTGATATAATTTTTTTCTGCTTCTATGTACTAAGTGAAAATGATAATGTTTACTTATTCCTAAATACCTACTTTTAAGAATATATGTAATATTTTGAGGAAAAAAAAGGAAATAAAATCAACTTGACAGTGGATGTGGGGTGGAGTCAGGTTTCTAACCCAGATGCACCCAACACTAAAATTCCCATCTCTGCAAACAGGGACATCAGCACTTGCCATTGTCTTGTCTTCTGCAGGCAGAATAATGGAGATTAAGAATGGACCAAGTGCTCTGGTCACTGAATAAGAAAGGTAACGCTGTGTGTGTAGGGATCCTAAGTCATACTATTTCTGACTCGGTATAATTTAACATCTCGAAAAAGTTTAAGATTTGTTTTAGTAGAGCTTATTTTTCAACATTCTTTAGTTGTGAACTATCTAGTGCCTACAAAGCACCTTCCTCATCATCATAATTTATGTGCTTTTTCTAAAAATGTTGTCTGATTAGACAATAAACAATGGGTTCAAGTTTGCATCAAATATATGTAAATCAAAACAAGAAGGAGTTTGAACACTCAGACTGGGAAAGGTCAGAAAGATTAATAAAATCTGCAGTTGGTGTTGGTGTGCTGGAGCAGGTGCCGCTGATGGGGTTGGTGAGAGTGAAAATGACTATAACCTCTCTGGAGGATGATGCGTGAAATGTGTTCATTTCTTTCTCCAAATTCCAGACCCTTTTCTGCAGAAGAGCATTAAGCAAGATACAGAGCCACTGTGCGGGCCATCCATTACAGCAGGAAGCAACAGAAACACCTACCAACGGAGGGCGGGCATTCACACAAAGTATTTTACAGATATGCTGTGGTTACTAAAACACTCACGATGATGGTCATCTATATCTGGTAATGAGAAAAGGTTTTTAGTTGAAAAATCATTATAAATAAAGTCCTGCTTAATGCATACCTTTTAGGTAAAATTTTATCTTTAGACATACATGAACACGCATAGAGAGAGGACTAGAAACATACGTAGTCACCAAATGGTAATAATGGTTATTTCTGGACCAGGGACTTTCAAATGACTTTCACATTTTTCTTTTTGAGTTTATTTTTTAAAATACCTTAAAAATAGGTGCTTTATAAAAAATATGTTTTTTTTTTAAAAAAAGGTAAATATAGTTGATACTTTGTAGCATAAAGTAAATAGGACAGCTATCTCACAAAGTTGAGGTTCTCCGGAGAGACAGAATCAACAGGCGATGACAGATAGATAGATACAGATGAGAGGGCGTTTTTTAGGGAAATCTGCTCACTTCATTATGGAGACTAAGTTCCACTATAGGCTGTCTGCAAGCTGGTTTACTGGGGAAAGTGATATGGTGGCTCAGTCCAGATTCAAAGGCCTTAAAACCAGAGAAGCTGATGATATAACTCAGTACAAAGCAGACAGCCTGAAAATCCAGGGCCCACTGATGCAAGTCTTGGACTGTAAAGGTCATAGAATCTGGAGTTCTGGTGTCCAAGGGCAAGAGAGGAGGAGGTCCCAGCTCCAGGAGGAAGAGAGACAAAGTGACAGAGAGAGCAAGCAAATTTACTTTCCTCTGCCTTTATGTTCTGTTTGGGCCAGCTGATTGGATGGTGCGTCCCCAACCCCGCATTGAGGGTGGATCTCCCCAAGTTAGTCCAGCAACTCACATGCCAATATCCTGTGGGAGCATCGTCACAGAACACCCGGAAATAATGTTTGGCCAGCTATCTAGGCATTCCTTAATCCCGGTGATGCCCAAAAGTAACAATCACAGTACAGGTTGATAAAAGGTTTGGATTTACTAGACCTTTACAGATCTTTGAAAATATGCAGCTGCTTTGAACTGTTTGTGTTGCCCCAAAATTGTTATGCTGATCCCTAATCCAGAATGTGATATTTGGAGGTGGAGATCTTTGAGAGGTAATTTGGTTTAGATGAGATCATGAAGATGGTGCTCCCAGGATGAGATTAGTGTTCCTATAAAAAAATGAAGAAATCAGAGTGTGTTCTCTCTCTGCCACAGAGGACACAGCAAGAAGGCAGCTGTTTGTAAACCAGAAAGTGAGCCCTCACCAATAATTCCACCATGTCGGCTCCTTAGTTACAGACTTTCTGCCTCCATAAGCATAAGAAATAAATGCTGTTTACGCCAGCCAGCTCATGGCATTTCGTTCTGGTTAAGATAGCAGCTCAGGTGTCTCCTACAATTCTAAGCTCCTGCTTGGATGGAGATACCATTTGGCTTGGAGGTCTCATCTAGGTCAGACATAGCAGGGAGCCTGCGGGTTCTTCACCCAGGATCTCTGCAGTCAGTGTTGCATTTCCTCTTGGCAAGAGAGAAGAGTTTGGAAATATTTTAAAGGAGAGGGATGCATTCCTTTCTTCAGCCTGACTCTGACTCAAATTGTGTGGCTCTAGCTTCCACTCCTTCTTGGTAGATAACCTGAGTTAAGAATGTAATAAAATAATTGGATTCCTTGTTCTGGATTTTAAAAAAATTTCACTAGGACTCAGTCAGGCTGTGTGACTCCACTTTTATAACCAAGCTGGAGTGGTTTTCCTATCTTAGGAAAAGTTCAAGACACCAGAAATGCTAATTTTTATTTTCAAATTGAATGCATCTGAGAAACACAGGCTAAATTGGAAAATGTCTTCTTTGAAGAATGCTGTTTCCTTTTGTCATACATATGTATATGAACTCTAGATTCTAAAAGAATGTTTCTCAGTTAGATTTTTAGTATGATCTAAAATCTAAATTTACTAACAATTTACATTACTAATAATTTACATTTCATATGTGAGCAAATTATTAGATTTCTACCCTCTGCTTAAAGCAACAAAAATATCTTTCTCCCCTCAGGGATTGAGTGTGGGCATTCGCTGTCTGGGGCCAGCTGGAGAAAACACAGACCCATGTGCTGAGCTCAGCCTTCTGTCTTGGGGAGGAGGCAGGTAGAATTTCATTCAGAATGAAAACAGGAAGGAAATATTCTCTAAGCAATAAATGGCATGAGCGTCTTCCTTGATGTACTCTTTAAAAAGAAAGAAAGAAAGAAAAAAAACCTTACATAGAAAAGTTTCCTTATAAATGGAGTCCGCATTCTTCTCCCCAGGAACACTGTTGCTGTGGAGACTCCTCTGTGGCAAGGTTCCATCTAAGTTCAGGGCGTCCATGAATTGGGTGAGGAGAAAAACCTACATCTCTTCTTGCACTTGCCTTAGAAACTTAGCATGTGCTTTGGTTATGAATGTGACAGCAAGTTACGGTAGTATTTGTAAAATTGGTGTTTTATTTTATCACCCATAAAGATCATGGGTATTTTCATATCACAGATGACTGCTGTCATGGATATCTGAAATCATCCCATACACAAATCATTACCTTAAGATTAAGTCAGTATTAGATATACCACTAGCTCTTTATTTATTTGTTAAAGAAGATCATCCTTATTATATAACAGTGTTTTTACGTTTTGATAAGTGCATTTTTACATAATTGGTTTCCTTTGTAATTCTGTGTTTTGTATGTTAAAAGTATCATTCTGAGAAGGGGTCTGTAGTTACCTACACTGTCAAAGCCTCATTGGCACAATGGAGACCTAGGGCTTGACCTAGAGACCAGCCCAGGCTCCAGTAAATCTTGAGGCACTGGGCAGGTCCCCACTTCCGGGGGAAAGACTCGTTCTTCGAGGGAGACCTGAGTGCAGAGGAGGTACACACAAGGTGCTTGCTGAGGAAGAAACAGCCCTGTGGCCCCAGCTGTCCATAACATCCCTCCTAATGAACGTCCTCTAGGCTTTAATTTTTTTAATTTTCCAAAGACGATGTCGTGTTTGTCGTGCAGGCTTTCATGAAGAGCAGAGTGGTTAGGAACATGGGATTTGCCATCGGACAGACCTGGTTTTTGGATTAGGACGCTGCCACCTTCCAGCTGTGTGGTGGAGGTCCATTGATTTATCAACCAGTGCCCAGCGTCCCTTCTCCAAGAGTAATGCCATCACCCATGCCACCTCATGGCATAGGAGTGAGGGTTTGAAGAACCGATATGAATAAGATCCCTCCCACAGCATCTCCCACACAGTTGAAGGTGACACACAGATCTGGAGTCCTCATGTGAAACCCCTCCCACAGCGCCTCCCACACTATGGTGGGTGACACATACAGCCAGAGTTCTTGGACTGAGGAGAACTTCAGATGCCCTTGGAGGTCTCTTTCTTCCTGAGGTTGCTCTCTGAAGACCACTTGTTTCAGGAGGCCAAGTTCTTTCATAGCTTCCCTGCTCCTTTCCAGCTCCACCACTGGTCTCTCTACTCAATGGGTTAAGCAAAGAAGACTTTAGGGTTGGAGTGTGTAGTGCACCTCAATTTGAGATGCTTACCAAGCACCTATTCTCCTGTCTCCCACCGACATATCCCTACTTCCCTCAGCCAAGCAGAAATAAATTGTAAGTGAGGTTGGTCACCTTGGAATCCATCTGGCTTAAGCCAGTGATAGGTTTAAGAATGACCATGTGACCTTGTCTGAGAAATGGCAAGTGATTACTCTTCTAGAGGTCCTGGAAGGAAGATTTCCTCTCCTCTGGACAGGATGGTGTAAAGAGATTAGGGCTGGGGCAGCCACAGCCATTTTATTACTATGAGGCAAAGCTTTACACTAGCCATAGAGAACAGAACCAAGCGCTAAAGAAAACAAGTGCTGGTGAGATCCTAAGAGCTCCTAGATTGGCCCCTGCCTGGATCTACTTACATAAGTCAGTTTGAGTTGGTTCCCTGATGCCTTAACTGAAGAAAAGCATCTGATCTAATTACAACACTGTGAGAAGAGAAAAATGATATCTAAGGACTGTAACTCAAACAGGGACTTCAGGGCTCTATTCACTGAGCTGGGAGGTCTGCCTCCTGGCTTACCACTTTCTCAGGCACCAACGTGTGTATCTAGGCTCAGATAAGTCGCCTCTCTCCTTTCATATTTCACAATTTCATGACATCTTCCTAGAGCTGTTGCAAATCACGTGATTCTTCAGCATGGTCTAATAACAGTTTCCTTTTTCCTGTGTGCGTCTTAAAAAATTTCTCTTAATGTATTGGACACGAAAAATGATGAAGAATGATTTAAAAGTTGCCAGACAGGTGGTTTGTTACGGTTCTATAGTTTTTTAAAAAGAATGTGATAAATAGTTGATTTATGCAATACTGATGTATGAAACACCTATGGACTTAAAAAATTAAGGAAGATGGGAGTATCTCTTTTTTTTTTTTGAAGCCATTTCCTCCTGGATTCTCTGGAGAAACCTTTTTAAACTGGGTTCCCGGAGCATAAGGACCCATCAGGATATCAGAGCTTTCCTTGGTATGAGAGTTGGTAGACCCTCAGGCTTGAATTCGTTTTATATGAAAACAAGCTGCATAAAATGGTATCTGAAAGAGGAGTTTCTCTGCCAAAGACGAAATAAACGAACACCACTGCCTGATGAACTTGATACAAATAAAAACATTTAGAAATTCTCAGGAAGGCATTTATTAAGTAACACATCTTCCCTTATGGTTATTTTGTTTTAGAGATTTAAAGACGTCTTTACTATAACATCTGCTGGCATTGAGTCAGAAGTTACCATTGATTAGACATACAAAGAACTCTGGAAATCCCCAAAATTTCTGGAAATGTTTTTTTATGGGAAAAAAACTTTTTAAATTTTTGAAATAATCTTGGGACTTACAGAAAATTTGCAAGAATAATATGATGACTTCCTGTGTACCCTCTACCCCGATTTCCCAAAAGTTAACACTTTTCCACATTTGCATTATCATTCTCTTTCTGTACAGATTTATTTCCACTCCTTTGGGAGATGCTGTAAACATAGCGTCTAATTTTTTGCTTTTTATTCTTAAACACTTGAGAGTGTATTTCATCAGATAAGAACATTCCCTCCTTATCCCAGCATAATGATCAAAATCAGGAAATTAACATTGGCCTAGTATTATTTCTAATCTATAGACCTAATTTAGATTTTGCCTATGGACACCAGTAAGGCTGTTTACAGCAAAAGAAAAAAAAAAAAGAAAGAAACGAATGGATCATAAACTCCTTTAATTAGAAATAGTTCCTCAGTTTTTCTTTCATTTTTGGCACAAGTGAGCTGTGTTGTAGAATGGCCTTGAATTTGGGTTTGTCTCATGTTTCCTTGTGTTTAGATTCAAGCTGTACATTATGGGCCAAGTGCTGAGGTATCGTTGTGTTCCCAGGGCACTGCATCACGGAGGCACACAGGGATTTGTCTCATTACCAGTGAGGTCAATTCTGATCACTTGGTTCATGCAATGTCTGACCAGTGTCCTCCATTTTCTTTCTGTGATTAATCAATATCTTGTAGACAGCCACCTGAAGATTTTGAAGCATCTTATTCTCATTGATAAAACCTATTGATAATCCCCAACTAAATCAGTTATTACTATGATAGGAAATAGCTTTCTCTCTGTTTCTTTCTACTAGCTCTATGTTTATTTATTTATTTTTATTGTATGTTAGATTTTGGGGTACATGTGCAGAACATGCAAGATTGTTGCATAGGTACACACGTGGCAGCGTGATTTGCTGCCTTCCTCCCCTTCACCTATATCTGGCTTTTCTCCCCATGCTCTCTCTCACCAACTCCCCACCCCCTGCTGTCCCTCCCCGAACTCCCCCAAATAGACCCCCGTGGGTGATGCTCCCCTCCCAGTGGCCATGTGTTCTCATTGTTAAACACCCACCAGTGAGTGAGAACATGTGGTGTTTGATTTTCTGTTCTTATGTCAGTTCGCTGAGAATGATGGTTTCCAGGTTCATCCATGTCCCTACCAAAGACATGAACTCATCGATTTTGATGGCTGCAAAATATTCCATGCTGTATATGTGCCACATTTTCCCAGTCCAGTCTATCATTGATGGGCATTTGGGTTGGTTCCAGGTCTTTGCTATTGTAAACAGTGCTGCAATGAACATTCGTGTGCATATGTCCTTATAATAGAATGATTTATAGTCCTTTGGATATATACCCACTAATGGGATTGCTGGGTCAAATGGAATTTCCATTTCTAGGTCCTTGAGGAATCGTCACACTGTCTTCCACAATGGTTGAACTAATTTACACTCCCACCAACAGTGTAAAAGTGTTCCTATTTCTCCACATCCTCTCCAGCATCTGTTGTCTGCAGATTTTTTTAATGATGGCCATTCTAACTGGCATGAGATGGTATCTCAATGTACGTTAGCTCTATGTTTAAATTAAGCACAATATCCACTCCCTTCTCATCATCATAAATGTTACCACACTGGACAAAATCTCTCTTCTGCAAGAGCCTTCTGAGAAATCTCCTTACTTCTCCCTTAAACCTCTAGATTCTATTAACCAGGAGCAAAGTGACTTTGTCACAGTGTCAGTCAGGTATCTATGATCCTCTGAACAAATCATTAGTGGCTCCCCAGGCCTCACAACAGCTCTTCCCTGTCACAACCGCTTCCCCACCGCATTTTCACAATGGTTCCCATTCCATGCAATGCCTACCCCTCCTCATAGTGTCTCCCCCTCCTCCCAATGATTCCTTCCCACAATGTCTCCCCGCCTCACAAAGATTCCTTCCCACAATGCCTCCCTCCTCCCAATGATATCCCACAGTGTCTCCCCATCCTCCCAATGATTCCTTCCCACAATGCCTCCCCGCCTCACAAAAATTCCTTCCCATAATGACTCCCCTCCTCCCGATTCCTTCCCACAATGCCTCCCCTCCTCCCAATGATTCCTTCCCACAATGCCTCCTGTCTCACAAAGATTCCTTCCCACAATGCCTCCCGTCTCACAAGGATTCCTTCCCACAATGCTTCCCCGCCTCACAAAGATTCCTTCCCACAATGCCTCCCCACCTCACAGCAATTCCTTCCCACAATGCCTCCCCGCCTCATAAAGATTCTTCCCACAATGCCCCCCTCTTCCCCAGATTCCTTCCCACAATGCATCACCTCCAATGATTCCTTCCCACAATGCCTCCCGCCGCACAAAGATTCCTTCCCACAATGCGTCCCGTCTTACAAAGATTCCTTCCCACAATGCCTCCCGCCTCACAAAGATTCCTTCCCACAATTCGTCCCCTCTCACAAAGATTCCTTCCCACAATGCCTCCCGTCTCACAAAGATTCCTTCCCACAATGCTTCCCTGCCTCACAATGATTCCTTCCCACAATGCCTCACCTCCAGTGATTCATTCCCACAATGCTTCCCCGCCTGACAAAGATTCCTTCCCACAATGTCTCACCTCCAATGATTCCTTCCCACAATGCCTCCTGTCTCACAAAGATTCCTTCCCACAATGCCTCCCGTCTCACAAGGATTTCTTCCCACAATGCTTCCCCGCCTCACATTCCTTCCCACAATGCCTCCCCACCTCACAGCAATTCCTTCCCACAATGCCTCCCCGCCTCACAAAGATTCTTCCCACAATGCCCCCCTCCTTCCCAGATTCCTTCCCACAATGCATCACCTCCAATTATTCCATCCCACAATGCCTCCCTGCCTCACAATGATTCCTTCCCACAATGCCTCACCTCCAATGATTTCTTCCCATAATGCCTCCCCACCACAAAGCAATTCTTTCCCACAATGCCTCCCTGCCTCACAAAGATTCCTTCCCACAATGCCTCCCACCTCACAAAGATTCCTTCCCACTATGCCTCCCGCCTCACAAAGATTCCTTCCCACAATGGCACCCAACTCCCAATGATTCCTTCCCACAATACCTCCCCGCCTCCCAATGATTTCTTCCCACAATGCCTCCCCACCTCACAAAGATTCCTTCCCACAATGCCTCCTGTCTCACAAGTATTCCTTCCCACAATGCCTCCCTGCTTCACAAAGATTCCTTCCCACAATGCCCCCCTCCTCTCAAAGATTCCTTCCCAGAATGCCTCACCTCCAATGATTCCTTCCCACAATGCCTCCCACCTCACAAAGATTCCTTCCCATTATTCCTCCCGCCTCACAAAGATTCCTTCCCACTATGCCTCCCGCCTCACAGTGATTCCTTCCCACAATGCCTCCCCACCTCACAATGATTCCTTCCAACAATGCCTCCGTCCTCCCATTGATTTCTTCCCACAATGCTGGCCCCTCCTCACCGTGATTCCTTCCCAGAATGCTACCCCCTCCTCAGAATCCCTACCCCTCCTCACTGTGCCTCTCCTCAAAATGGCTCCCCCTTTCACAATGGCTTCTTCCCCTCATAATTTCTCCTCTTCCTCAGAATGGCTCCGTCACAATGGCTCCCAATGGCTGCTAAGGCCCAAATAATCTAATTTCTTTTATTTTCCAACATAATCACTCCTTTTTCTGTTATTTCTCTCTTCATTTCACCATTGCTGACCTTCTTGCTAGTCTTGGCCATGCCAGGATGTCTCCTTCTTTTTAGGGGTAAAAGAGGAGGGTGTCCCTCTACCTGAAACAGTTTCCCAGATACCATTATAAGTAGCCACACTGCCTCCCTAAAGGCTTTATGAAACACGAGGCCCTTCTCAATGAGACCTCCCCTGACTGTTTAAAATGGAACTACATGCATACTCTTTCCTGTTATTATTTTTGTATTTACTTCTAAACTACAGTGATAATTATTTACTAGGGTTAGCCTTATTTCCACGAGAATGTGAACTTCTTGAAGCAAGAAGCAATGGTTGCTTTTTATCATTTTGAACCAAACATACCTGTAACAATTCCCGCAACATGGTGGTTGCTCAGAAAGTATTTATGGGCTGAATGAAAAAGAAGAGAGAGGGAAATGTTTATACTGGAAAATGAGAAGTTACAATAAAATACTAGGTTGTAAACTGATAAAATACTATGGTATTATTAAAGGTCTATTGGATTTTCATTTCCCCTAAATTATTTCTAAAATGTGTTGCCCCTCTCACTCCAGTTCCTTTTTATAGACCGCTCCTACCTCTGCCATATGTTTAAACACAACCTTCGAGTAAATGCCTCCTGCTTCTGTGTCTCTCCAGGCTCCAAATGCCTGCATCCTACAGCCTTATGGGCATTCCTTCCGGCTGTCCCATATGCCATTCAGGCTCTGCTTTGCTGATCCCAACCTTCACTACCTATTTTTTTAAACGTGCTTCTCATTCTGAGCCTTTTACCTGGGTTATTGTCACAGTTATTCTCTGATGGCCAAGTACACAGCAGGAAGTCACTTAAGATTCTCACCCCTCTTCATCAGGCTCTAGGTCACCAGGGTTATCCTGTGCCCTGGGTCTAGAAACGAAGGAAGCTGTCATTACCCCAAGGCCTGAAGAGGCAAAGGGAGGTACCACAGAGAGCGCCAGCCTACCACTGGCACCCAGGACTGTACACACAGTGTCACAATCTCCCGCCTCTGTGCAGAGTTTCTGTACCTGTAATACCCCTTTACGCTTGGTCTTCTGGGCAAATTCTTACGTTTCCATTCTCAGTTTAGCAGCCACTCTCTGAGGAAGGCTTTCTTGACATCCTTTACTATGAGTGTCATGTCCTTCGAGCATGCCTTAGATAAACATTTGCTGTTTAATTTACACTATATTATATTTCAGACATGTTTGTGTCAGGAGACCCCAATTCCTCCTGCCTCCTGCTGTTCATGCCCTTGAGTAATTTCCCCCTTTTGAGTGTCCGCCCCTGTGACGAGTTTCTGACTGAAAGCCACAGTGGCTTCTGTGAAGGGGTTACAAATTCCCGGGACTTCTCTCCGGCTCACAGACTCTCCCTATCGTACTGGAAGTCCAGGCAGCAAGGAAATGAGGGGTCCTCCAGCCCACTGCCAGCAGGAACTGAGGCCCTCAGTCCAGCCCTCAAGGAAGTGAATTCTCCCAGCAACCCCTGAGCTTGGCAGCAGATCCTTCCCTGGTTGAACCTCCAGGTGAAGCCCCAGCCCTGGCTGATAAAACCTGGATGGAAACCTGGGGAGAAGCACAAGGACCAGTCGTGCACAGACCCAAATTTCCCGTGGCTGGATTTCTGGTCCACAGAAACTGTGAGGTGATAAGTGTGTGTAGTTTAAAAGGCACTGCATTTCCGCTAACTCAGTCTAGAAAAATAGATAAATCATTCAATTATTTTTATCCTCTAATAAATGCATTTACTTTGCACAGTGACTGGCCTTATGCTGAATTCATTTAGTCTTTGTGGCCTTCAGAGCTGGTAGAGAGTATCACTGCTACATCGTACATTTAAAAAAACGCTGAAGGTTTGAAGACTAAGTTATTTTCTGAGGCCAAACAATCAGCAAGCACCAGAGACAAGATTCAGGCGCGATGATCTGCCTTTGGGCCACACTCCTGCCCTGCCTGTGTGCCCTGCTTACTCTGCTGACCTGTCTGCCTCCATGACTCATCTTTCTTCCTAGACTGTGGGATCTCTGGGGCAAGGCTTGGGCATACATTGCTTATCTCTTGTACCAGTCACTCTCTCTGGCAAACAATGTGTCCACAATGGATGTTTTCTGAATGGATGCAATTATGTTCCATCAAACCCTTTTTCTCAGTGCCCATGAATGGAAGGCAGTCAGCTGAGTGTATCTCACATGCAAGCAGAGAATCCTCCTGTTTCTGGAAGACAGAACCCTTTTATCTGGAAGAGGGCTCAGCACTTGTGGTTGGTTGTTTTTTCTTGTTGATCCAGGACATGGATATAAATGGAAGGCCAACTAGGTCTCATTTTGAGGATGTATATCACTCTGTAAGGAGAATTCTGAGCCAGCGCCAAGGCTTGTAGAGATCGAGAGCCCAGATCTATTGATGAGGTCTGCTGTGGAGCAGTGCAGGGCACCACATACACCTGTGCTGCTTTCTCCAGGAGTATGTGTGTGTTCTCCCCTTCCTGCTTAACACACACAGAGCAGAGGCTGCACAGCACTGGCATTCTTCACTTCAACCAAGTTAAAGACCTCTGAGCTTGTTCTGTGCAGAGTCCTCGAGAGAGGGATTTTGGGGTAGAGTCAGGGGTAAGGAATTGGAAGGAAGTTAAAACTTGTTCTGGCTTTTGTGATGCCAAAATCTGCCTAGGAGCAATAAGCAAAGAGTTCTTTATTAAAAAGCAAATACTTAGTTTAATACTTTCATGCCTATCATAGCATGTTTTCATAATATCTGTAAATGACAATGGTCTCTTAATTGTAAATAATTTTCCAACTTCAGTCCTCAGATCAGGCACTTTATTTTGCCACAAAATATCAGATTCATTGAGAGGCTGTCATTGTATTTAAAGAGATGATTACATGCATGCAACTTTTCCAGTTATTTTAATCTCTCTCAACTTTTCTTCTTTCAAATAAGTTCAAAGCATATTTCTAGCTAATGGAAGCACATCCAACATCACAATTGTTGCTGGAGGTGGACAGAGGAGTTGAGAAGAAAGTGAAATGCTTTTATCTGTAAATACCTTGAAATCTAATACGTGTTCCAAGTATATTACATGCATTCCAAGTACATTGCATTTTTCATGCAAAAAACATCACTTTTCTGGTTGCTCCTGCTTCAGTATAATGAGTACATTTTAAAAAGTCTGTGTAGGCTTTTTAAAGCCACATTGACAAGGCTTCTGATAGTCTGAGACATTTTATTACTTTAACAGTGGATTAATTCATTCATATGCAGAGCCACACTGTAAGGTCAGCAGAAAACAGAGCTTTCTCTGTGAATAGCAATTTATTCTCTTGACTAACATCAAAGGTCAACTGGAATATTTTTTAATTGCCTAAATCATAATCTCCTTTGCTCTTAAGACCTCTCAGACTGTATCTGGAGAATACCAAGGAAGGTAGAGCTCTTGTCATTGTTTCCACAGATAGAAGGGCGTATAGGAGTGTATGTAGCAGGAATGATTGGTACCCGCCCGCATCCTCCCAAAACTCATCGCCTCACATTGTGCAGCCCAGTTGCTAAGGATGCCAACTGTAGATATTCGAGACTGTTTGTCTAAAGGTCATCTTTAGTTACCTAAACCTGCTGCCCCATGGGAAGGGCCAGAAATGCTGGGAGTTTAAGATTCTCCAGGAGTCCTCCGTCAGTGACTGAGAGAAGCTGGTGGATAGATATCCCAGTTTCCCTGAACCCAGGATTGGACAACTCTGAGGAGTATTCTGTCTGCTTTCCCAAGATGGCTCCAGGGGACGGAGCTGCAGTTGCCTGCAGCAGTAACTTGCTCAATTATGTGTCCTTTCCTCGGTCTCCTCTCCTTCCCTATCTCACTTACCTGCTTTCTTGCTGGTATTTCTTAGAGTTGCCTCCCATATGAACTGTTTACTCTTTAGTCCTTGTCTCAGAGTTAATTTTAAGCCCATTTAAAGACAGCAAGTAAGTTTTTTAGTTTGTGTTCTTCCAGGGCAGAGAAACAGGCAGGCGGAGAGACAGAGACACATTCATTCTGCTTCTCACGGCACGTGTCTGAGGAGGCGCAGAAGGTGGAGAGTTTAATGAGGTTACCGAGCCGGGAGCAAAACCAGTTACTCTCAGGCGGTCTGAAGAGGATATGCCTGACTTCTGGGTGATCTAAAAACATGGACCTTTCGCAAAAGTTTCATGTAAGAGCAGTGGGAGAGAGAAAACCTGTGAAAGAGCTGCCTTCCAAAAGGAAGAAACATGTAAATGAAAAACAGGCCCATTATAACGCTGAGCCAGATTTTTATGTATGTCCTTTGAGATGTTACTAAAATCAACACGTTTTTGTGAGAAACAGAAATCAATAGAAACGGTAAGTACCAGGAGTGTCAGGAAGCTCTGTCTGATGACATCTCTGCTCAGCTCAACAACAATGAAAATCTTACTCAAGATCTGAACTGAAATGTCTCTATCAACTATGTAGCTGAACCAGATTGTAGACTTCTCAGAAAACTCCTGCAAATTGGTTTTGATAAAAATCAATGTTCTTATGACTCTGGATTGATTTTATTCATTTGAGGCATCAGCATTGTAACTATTACAGTAAGACAGTGTTCTATTCAGCTAAGAACATGTCTGCAACTGTATTTTGGAAGAGTCTCTTCTGCTTGGACCTTCTTGTAGACCTCAGTACATCTGTGAAGAGTCACTGAGAAATGTATGCCATGTGAGTTTCACACATTTCTAAAAGAATTATCCCAGAGTGATATTGGCAAGACAGTGGACTAGAAAGCTTCCGACCCTCATTTCCTTATGAAAACAACAAATAACAATAATGTACATAAAATACCTTTGTGAGAACTCTAGAAGCCACTTAAGCAGTTGCAACAACCAAGCAAGCACCTGATCAATGAAAAATCACCCTCATAATGGTAGGAAGTTTTGTCACATTTTGCTCAGACTGACCCCATCTGCTCCCCTACGTGGTGTCATCTGGACACTCAATTCCCAGCTCCTTCCTTGCAATGTAAATAAAAGAATGGAATCTTCTCAAAACATTCAAGCTTCTTTGAGGACTTGTTTGAGGACTGGTTTTTGTCTCTTGTCTCAAAGCATTGATGGGAACTGTGGCATAATTTGGATATTATGTTGGAGGTTGTTGGAAGCAGTGTCAGGTGCTGTGGCATGAGAGAGTTCAAGGGAAACTTCAGGCCCACAGGCTCCTGAAGGCAAGACATCACAGGCAGATCAATACAGCATATATGGGTCCAAGAGGAAGCAGAGTGAGAATCCTTGGGAACTGACATATATATATATATATATATATATATATATATATATATATATGAACACTGAAACAAGAGTGCACAAAAAGGAATATGCATCCCAAGCAAAAGCTGGACAGGCCCCTTAGCCTTCACACCAGGCTGGTTAGTGAAGGTCCTTGAACGGAGACAGTCCACAAAGACTGGCAGTGGTGGCCGTTTTTCAAACGCCCAAATTTCAACAAAAGTTTACAAGGCATGAAAAAAGAGAGAAAACATTGCCCATACAAAAGAACAAAGAAGTAAATCTCCAGAGACTAATTCTAAAGAAACATGGGCCTCTGACCTACTTTAAAAAGATTTTCAAACAGCCATCTTAAATATATGCAATAAGCTGCAGTAGAACACTGACAATTAGGCAGAATTAGGAAAACAATATAAAAACAGAATTCAAAAAGATAGAAATTAAAAAAAACAGTAATTCTGGAGCTGATAGATACAATAACTGAATTGAAAAATCTGCTAGAAGAGTTTGACAGCAGATAAACAGGCAGAAATAATATGTGAAATTGAAAACAGGTCATCTGAAATTATCAAGTGTGAGAAGCAAAAAGAAAAAAGAATAAAGAAAAGTAAACAGGGGCTAAGGGATTTGTGGAACACCATGAAGCACTATGGGGATCAAGGAAGGAAAAGAAGGAAAGGGGCAGAAATCTTGTCTGACGAAGTAGTGGTTGGAAATTTCCCAAATTCAAGTAAAGAAATTGATATACAAATATAAGAAACTCAATGAACTTTTTTTAGACAAAGCCAAAGAAATCCACCCTGAAACACATTCCAATCAAATAGTAGAAAGTCAAAGACAAAGAATCTTTAAAGCATTAAGAGAAAAGTGACTCATTATATACAAGGGAGCCCCTACAAGATTACAAGATAATTTTTCAACAGGAACCTGCAGGTCAGAAGGCGTTGGGATGATATATATAAAATGTTGAAAGGAGGAAAATGCCAACCCAGAAAGGAACAAAGTAAATACCGTGTCTGGCAGCATTTTCTTTAAAATAAAGGGGAAATTAAGACATTCCTACATAAACAAAAGCTGGAGGATTTCATTACTACTAGGCCACCCTACAAAATTTGTTAAAGGGAGTCCTTCACATTGAAATAAAAGGATGCTAGACCGTAACTGAAAGTTATATGAACATTTGAAGATCTCAGGTAAAGGTGTAATAAATATATGAACAAATAGAAAAATGTGTATTATTATAATTTTGGTTTGTAACTCTGCTTTTGATTAGTTTGTGTGATTTAAAAGACAAAATCATAAAAATAAGTATACATCTATGTTAATGGGTACATAATACATACAATATAATTTGTAACATCAATAATATAAAGGGGGACAGAACTGTAAAGGAGCAGAATTTTTGTATGTGATTGTAGGTAAGTTCTTATCAGTTTAAAATAGGTGGTTATAACTTAGGATGTTTTATGTAATCCCATAGTAACCAAAAGTTATAGATTGACAGAATGGATATAAAAAGAGGATAACCAAGTGTATGTTTTTTATAAGAGACATAGTTTACATCTAAGGACATACATATGTCAAAAGTGAAAAAATAAAAAAAAATATTCCATGCAAATATTAACCAAAAGAGACCTGAGGGGGTTACACTGATATTAGATAAAATAGACTCTAATTAAAAAGTATTGCAAGAGACAAAGGAAATTGTATAATGCTAATAGGGTCAATTATCCAAGATGATATAACAGTTAGAAGTGTGCATGTGTGTGTTTGTGTGTGTGTGCACATGCATGAGTGCATGAGTTTCTGCAGCAAATGTCAGAAGTCCTAAATATATAAAGCAAACACTGACAGAATTGAAGGTAGAAATAGACAGCTCAACAATAATGGTAAGAGGCTTCAATACCCCTACTTTCAATAATGGAAAAAATCCACCAGGTAGAAGATCAGTAAGGAAATAGAGGACTCGAGCAACATATAGACCAATGGTACCTAACAGAGATAGATATCACAGCCCACCTAAAAACAGCAGAAGGCACTTTTTTTTTCAAATGCACGTAGAATATTCTATTATCCAGGATAGACCATATGTTAGGCCACAAAACAATCCAAATAAGTTGAAAAGTAATGAAATCATACAGTGTATCTTTTCTGATTGTGTTGGAACAAAAAGAAACAGAAAAACCATTAAATTGTGGAAATCAAACAATCCAATCTGAAATAACCAATGAATCAAAGAGGAAGTCACAATAGAAATTAGGAAATATTTTGAGGCAAATAAAAATAAAAACACAATATATCAAAAGTTATGGGGTGCAGCAAAAGCAGTGCTAATGAAGAAAATGTATCACACTTAATGCCCATATTAAAAAGTTTTCAAATTAAGAATCTAACTTTATGCCTTAAAGTACTAGCAAAAGAAAGCAAAACTAAACCCAAAGCTAGTGGAAGAAAAAAATAGATTATAAAAAATAAATTTTTATAAAGAAATAATTTTTTATTCTCTACTTTTAGAGAATAAAAAAGCAATTCAGGAAAAATTGCTTCTTTGTAAAGATTGATTCCTTGTAAAGATCAACAAAATGGATATAGCTTTGGTTCTATTGTTTAAGAAATAAAAGAGAAGACCCAAACAATTAAAATCAGAAAATTATAAAAGAATGTAATGAACAATTGTATCTCACCTAATTGGATAACCTACTCGAAATTATAAATTCCTAGAAAAAACTTAACCATGACGGAATAAAGCAAAAACAAAAATTCTGAACAGATCTATAAATAGTAATGAGATTGACTCAGAAATCAAAAACCACTCCACAAAGAAAAGTTCATGACCAGATGGCTTCACTGGTAAATTCTGTCAAAAAATTTAAAGAAGAACTCACACCACTGTGCCTCAAACTCTTCCAAGAAATTGAAGAGGAGGAAACACTTCCAAACTCGTTGTATAAGGCCAGCATTACCCTGATGCCAAAGACAAAGACAGAAGCAGAAAAGGAAACTATAGCCCAGTAGCCCTTGTGCATAGTGATGCAAAAATCAACAATACACCAGTAGACCGGATTCAACAGCCATTCAAGGACTGTGCACCATGAGCAAGCGGAATTTACTCCTAACCCATTCAAGGACTGCGCACCATGAGCAAGCGGAATTTACTCCTAACCCATTCAAGGACTGCGCACCATGAGCAAGCGGAATTTACTCCTAACCCATTCAAGGACTGCATACCATGAGCAAGTGGAATTTACTCCTAACCCATTCAAGGACTGTGCACCATGAGCAAGCGGAATTTACTCCTAACCCATTCAAGGACTGTGCACCATGAGCGAGTTTACTCCTAACCCATTCAAGGACTGTGCACCATGAGCAAGCGGAGTTTACTCCTAACCCATTCAAGGACTGCGCACCATGAGCAAGCGGATTTTACTCCTAACCCATTCAAGGACTGCGCACCATGAGCAAGCGGAATTTACTCCTAACCCATTCAAGGACTGCGTACCATGAGCAAGCGGAATTTACTCCTAACCCATTCAAGGACTGCGCACCATGAGCAAGTGGAATTTACTCCTAACCCATTCAAGGACTGCGCACCATGAGCAAGCGGAGTTTACTCCTAACCCATTCAAGGACTGCGTACCATGAGCAAGCGGAGTTTACTGCTAACCCATTCAAGGACTGCGTACCATGAGCAAGCGGAGTTTACTCCTAACCCATTCAAGGACTGCGCACCATGAGCAAGCGGAATTTACTCCTAACCCATTCAAGGACTGCGCACCATGAGCAAGCGGAATTTACTCCTAACCCATTCAAGGACTGTGTACCATGAGCAAGCGGAATTTACTCCTACATGCAAGGATGGTTCAATATATGAAAATCAATGAATGTAATACACCAAATTAACAGAATGAAGGGAAAAACACAGGATTATCTTAGCTGGGCGTGCTGGCTCATGCCTGTAATCCCAGCACTTTGGGAGGCCAAGGTGGGCAGATCACAAGGTCAGGAGTTCTAGACTGCCCTGACCAATATGGTGAAACCCTATATCTACTAAAAATACAAAAATTAACCAGGAATGGTGGCACAGACCTGTAGTCCCAGCTACTCAGGAGGCTGAGGCAGAAGAATCACTTGAACCTGGGAGGTAGAGGTTGCAGTGAGTGGAGATCGTACCACTGCACTCCAACCTGGGTGACAGAGTGAGACTCCATTTCAAAAAACAAACAAAAAACAAAATACATAATTATCTTAATTGATGGAGAAAAAGCATTTGACAAAATTCAATATTTTTTTCATGATTAAATAACTCAACAAACTAGAAATAGGAGGAAACTACTTGAACATAATAAAGACCATATATGAACAGCCCACAGCTAAAATAATACTCAGCAATGAAAGACTGAAGTTTGTTCCTCCAAGATAAGAAACAGGACAAGGATGGCAGGAGGGAGGGGCACTGAGTGGGCGCTGAGTCTCCCTTTTGTTTGAGTGGAAGACATCATTGGTCGATTTTAGGGTCTAGGTTGGAAACAGACTGGGCAGTCACACATATGCACTGCCATGTGTGAGGCAGCATGCAAACCCTCCTGGTTCTTCTGTGGGCAGCTCAGTCACTGCTTTTCCATCTTTCTTCCAAATTCCAAGAACACTTAATGGAAACCTAGTTTATATCTTATTATTTGCTGCATTTTATTTTTCCTATAATTTTTTTTTACTGGATTTTAAACTTCCTTAGAGCAAGATTTGTATCTTGTACTTATTTTATATCCCTCCCCCCTATCATGTCTAGCTCAGTGCTGACCACCCAGGAAGAGCTAACAGATTTCTTTTGCCAGCCAAATGAGCCTCAGATTTCTGAATAGAAATGACCCACTGAGCCTAAAACACTGGACTCTGAAAAAATTAATTAATACAATTTTTGAAATGGAATAAAAATTGGAATTCCAAAAAGGAAATAAAATGAGACAGTGAGAAATAAGAATGAGTAGGAAGTGCAATAGAAGTTGGAAGATACAGAACCTCAAATTTTTTAGAGGAAATAAATTTGAATGTCTTTAAAAACACCCTATTAAAATATATATAGATACTTAGAGTATACATAAAAAGTAAAATCCAATGTTTCACTATAAGCCAAAAGCTTTGCTATTTGTAATATAAATGAAAAGTAATAAAAAGAATGTCAGGCAACATGTATTGAGTGCTTGCTATACACTAGGCATTTTCCCACAAACTTTCACATACACTATCTCAACAGAAACTCAGTCAGACGGGGAAGTCACCACAGCAATGCCCTGGATGTGGGGAATTGATAATTAGATTCCAGAAGCCTCTCTGTTAACCACTATGTTATTTTTAAATAGAAATAAGTTTAGAAACTGAACAAAGAAATTTAAAGGACAGACAAAGAAAATACCACAAAAAGAAAGCAGCGACATCAATATTGCTATCACACAAGGTATCATTTAAAGTTAAAGGTAAAATCTACCGAGAAAATGAAAAGCTCTTGAACGTTCATGTATAAGCGCACATATAAATGCCAGTGACGCATCTGCAGCAAGGAGTGTTAGAAATGTAAGAACCTCATAAAAACAAGATAGAGGCACAGTGTTGAACAAACTCCTTGCAGAGGTGGCCAAACGCATTGCTAAATATGAATAAAAGTACAGATCATTAAAAAAAACTGTATTAGCATACTTCATCTAAGAGATACTTCCAGCGTTTTTACTGATCAGAGAACACACATTTTGCAAATGTGCATGAAACATTGGCAACAACTGATCATGTTTTAGAGCCGAAAGGAATTTCAAGAAAGCCCCAAAGAGTGGTGACCTCCAGTCACAGCGCAACTCAGCTAGTGTAACAGTCAACTTCCTGTGTCAGCTGAGCTGGGCCATGGAGTTTTACTTCTGGGTATGTCTGTGAGGGCGTTTCTAGATGAGATGCACATTTGAATTGATAGACTGGGTGAAGAAGATTGCCCTACCCAACGCGGGTGTGCATTTTCCAGTCCAAGCACAGTGGACCCAAAGAGAAAAAGAAAGCTGTGGAAGGAGTTTGCTCTCGGTTCTGTCTGCCTGGCTGTTTGCACTGGGACACTGGCTTCCTCCTGCTCTCGGTCTGGAATTAGACACCACCAGCTCTCCTGGTTCTCAGGTCTCTGGGCTCAGACCGGAACTTGCAACTTGGACTCTCTTTGTTCTCAGGCCCATTGGTTCTGTTTCTCTGGAGAACCTTGACTAATACAATTAGAAAATAAAAATAAAACACCCTGGGTTCCCTTATTCTATCACCAATAAAACCACTTCAAATTAAAAATAATAACTCAAAAATAGAGCTTAGGTTAAACCAGATATGACAACTAAAATCACGGCTTTGTTAGAAGTTAAAGACGATGAGAACACTGTATGTTGGTCCAAAATTATAGTTAAAGGAAACCCATAGCCTTCAATATTTTTGTTAATGAGGAGAAATGTTTAAACATATATTAACCAAGAGTTGCTCAAGAATGAAGATTGTACAGCAAAATGAACCAAAGGAAGTTAGATGAAAGAATTTATAAACACAGAGTAGTCATTACCTAATTTAACATCAACAAAAACATCCACATAAGCAAACAGTAGAATTGATAAATGAAACCAAATGCTCCTCCCAGGAGACATCAATAAGTAAATCAGCCTTTTGCACACCTCTTCAAGAAAAATATGAACAGCACAGTAGACAACACTGCAAAGCAGAAAATAAATGTGAGGGCAGATATAAAGTCTTCTTTAAAATAATTTTTTATATAAACTTCATCCAGAACATTTAAAAATTCAGATGAATTTCATGCTTCATTAGGAAAACATAAATTACCAAAATTTTACCCAAAAAGAAGTTAAGAAGTGCACAGATCAATTACTGCAGCAAAGGCTGGAAAATGTCCAAATTTATTTTTTCAAACGCTTTCATGTCTAGATGGTTTTATAGAAAAATTTTACGTGGGAATAGATTATTTCCTTACACGATAAACTGCTCTGCAACTGTTTATTTTATGAGAAAATGAACTAATAGTGAAACCTGAGCAAACTAATCTCCCCCAAAGAAGAAAACTAGAAGCCAGTTTCACATATGAATACAAATCCAAGAGCAACAAATAGGATATTAGTACATCAAACCTAGCATTTTATGAAAAGAATCACATTTTAATAGAGTAGAGTTTCTTTCAGGAAGAAGAGGCAGGGTCCATGTTTAACTTCTGTTTTACCTACTGTAATTCGTTCATAGGATAAATTAAAAATTTTTAAAGAATTTTGAAAAATGATGTAATACATTCAATATCTATTTCTCACAATAGTATGTCTCAGAGAGCGGAGAGAAATGCCCTCAACATGGTAAAGGATATTTATCACAAATCACAGCAACACCATATTCAACACAACAGCAGTTAGGCTGTTCCCAGCACAGTCAGTGCAACAGCTAGGCTCACCCCAAGTCCACACTTGTTCAACATGCTCACGCCTCATTTGCGATAAGAGACACAGTTTTCCCCCCAGGAATACACCTGGGGAAATCTGGAGGAAATGAAATTTACCACTGTGCATTTGACAGACTTGAGCTATTTGTCAATAGCAGTGTTTACATCGTCAGTATGTAAGGTCTTATTACATTCCATCAGTGGTGTTTTCCATGGGGCAGCTTTCCTTGTTCATCTTACTAGGGTGCAAACTTGTACATAATATTTCACCTACATGAGGACTCAGAAGTGTGAGGGGCTCTTGTGGGTTTCTGTATAGATTTTGGGTAGCTTTGGGTCTCAAACCAGAATAGGAAATATATTCCTTATTACTGTCTGTAAGGCTGTTTCTGAAGAAAGAGGCCATTAGAAGGTTTCACAACTTCAGGGAGCACAGTTTCCCAGTAAACTAAATTTCATCTGAGTTTAGACAAAACAACTTGTTTTCGTGTATAAGCATGCACATTCCCTTACGGTCATTTTGCAGCTTGATTCTGACAAACATAAAACAGCCCTATGATCAGTTTCTACACCCGGAAATTCCCTATTTTTCTAGGCTAGTATGATTCCACTGTTTCTGGAGGTATTTTACATTTGGTTCTTCCCAGTCTGTGTTAGGGTATTTCTTCAACTAAATATTTTACATCCTTCGGAGAAGAATATCTTGATCTGAAAACCTGGGTCACGGTTTGAAAGCTTCCCTTCATTTTTTTTTTTGTAGCAGAAAAACTTTACAGAGGAATCCTCATGTGAGTTCAGAGAATGCTGGTTTGCTAAATTTCTTCAGAAACAAATGTTTGATTTGCTGTCTGCGCTCTGTCAACAACAAAAATCAACTGCGTGTCTGATTCTTTGTTCTTTCCTGCCAATGTGATAATTAGAAGTATATATGTACGTATATGTGTGTACATGTATGTATTTATCAATTTATTTATGTTACCTCCTATTTCTAGAAAAGACTAGAAGCGGCCTAATGACGATAACGACAAAGCAATGTGGACAATGACACTGTTAAGTTTTTAAGAAATATTGAGCCTTTATTTTTGGCAGTATTTTTAACGTGATTTGGGGACAGGCAACGAGGAAAATAAATTGTACCAAAAATACAAGCCCTCCAGTCAGCTGTGCTATTGAACATGAAATGTAACTAAAAATCTCATAAGATCAAATAGAAAAGGAAAAGTGGGTTGCACAGTTTCCCTTATTTAAAAAATCAGTCTACTGCTTTGTCAGGAAAGCAAAACTTTTCCCCAAGCATTTCAGCTCTTAGAAATGGAATGGAACACAAACAGTTGGTCAATAACCGCTTTGAAAGTCAAGCTCCATGAAAGACAAGAGCACAGAGTAAATCCTAATTCAGTGGAGGTGTTTCCAGAGAGATCTAAGATAATGGCATGGGGGTGGAGCTGTCTCCTTATCTGACCTTCCACGGCATAAAGCGTGGGGCGCCTGAAGAGGCGGAGGAGCATGTGTGCTACACGAGCTGTCCAAAGCACAGTTTGGGGCCGAACACTGACAACAGAAGATCAAGGTGTCCTGGGAATCACCAATCACATTTCCCTAAGTAAACACGGTTCCAGAAACACATCCCAGCTCCAATTCCCTGGTGACTCTTTGCCCTTTCCAAAACCGTCTTGCACATGGACGCACTCGATAAATATTTATTGACTAGATATCTCACATTATGTCAATAGGTCATTCTAAGAGTGACCTGTCTTCTCTCGTCACTTTCTTTTTTGCATAAACTCTTGCCTGCAAAATAAAAAATTCAAGATGCCCCCTTGAAGCGAGAGAGAAGTACTTAATTGCATGGCATTCACTTTTCGGGGGTTGAGGTGAAGTGTTCAGGCTTTCTGTTCTTGATGTCTGAATATTGCCAGCCTGCTGCATGTCATGTGCATAGGCGGCAATCAACTGAGGTGCCTGCTTCTCCTGAGAAGTGCTAACCTAAGGGTGCCGTCGCTCGCTTCTCCCACGAGGATGCATGGTGATAGAGGCTCGAGTGCGGAATGAAGGGCAGTGAAACACCCACCAGGGACATGCTCTGACTCAGAGGACAGGAGTTCAAGTCTTTGTTTCATTGTCTCCCTTTGCAGAAGCCTTCCTTCCTTGGTATTTCACTATCTGAGTGAGGCTGACAGGAGGCAATTGCTACCTCGGTTTTCCAGGGACTGGTCCCTTTTTTGAATAATCTCTATTTTCTATTTAAAAATTTAGTTTTTTAAAAAATCGCCTGAACGTTGATACTTTTTTCTTTGTGCTCATCACTCATTTATTCGTTTGTTCAGTGATTTTACTGGCAGATGGTGAATGCTAAGAAGGCGTTACGCGTTACAGAGTCCACAGAATAAAATGCGGTCTTGTTTCTCAGTGATGCCGGGGTAGAGGAAGTGTGGACATGAGGAGTGATCGAGTGCGGTGGGAGCACAGAGAGAAATCATTCCTCCAACGCGGGAAATCACAGACAGCCTCACATAACCGCAGACAAAACCGAACCGTGGGACGTCCCACAAAATGACTGATGGGTGCTCATCACGAATGTCAAGAGCATGGGAGAAACACTACAGAAGCATGACAGCTTGCAGGGGACTATAGGAGCACATGAGACCCCTGGCCTTGGATAGCACAGGGGTCAGGAGTGCCACCCCCTGCATAGTAGAAAATCCAGATACAGCTTTTAACTCCTGCAGAACTTAGCTACCGATAGCTTACTGTTGGCAGGAAGTCTTGCTAATGCCACAGTCAATGAACACACTATTTGGTATGTTTCATATGTACTGCATTCTTACAGTAAGCTAGAGAAAAGAATGTTTTAAGAAAATTATAAGGGAGAGAAAATACTAAATGAAGATGTACTATTCATTAAGTAGAAGTGGATCATCATGAAGGTCTTCATCCCCATCGTCTTCACGCTGAGTAGGCTGAGGAGGAGGGGAAGGGGAGAGAGGTTGGTCTTGCTGTCTCAGAGGTATCCTAGGCAGGAGAAAATTAATTTATAAGTAAACCTATGCCATTCAAACCCATGTTGTTCAGGGGCGACTACACACATAAAGTGAGATTCTGGACTGAAGCACAGAATAGCTCTTTTTTAAAAGGACATTTTTAGAAAGACAAATGAGATTTAAAGTAAGTCTTGGCTTAGTTCATGATACTGAACCACTGTTGACTTATTGGTTCTGATCATCATATTGTGATTATGTAAGATTTTGGCATTATAGGAATCTGCATGAATAGCGTAGGTATTCTGTATTATTTTTATACTTTTTCTGCTAGTGAGTGTAAACTGATTTAAAATCATTTAAAAATACAAGTTTAAAAAAATTGGCAAGCTTCACAGAGGAGGTATTAATTAAACTGATCCTCAAAGAATAGGATTTAAAAGGGAACAGTGAGGGAAGAAGAGAACTGGAAGGAGAAGGAAAGAACTTCTTTTCAAAATGTCAGACTAGCTGTGGTTGCCCTGGAAGTATGTGGAAGGAGGTGCTGGAAGTGATAGTGCAAGAAAAGGCTGAGTCTGTAGGTTTGAAGGTGACTGAGAGGAGAAAAACCATCTCTGAGCAGAGCCATAACATGACTAACGATATCATTCAGAAAGAAAGGCAGAGTGAAAAGAGGATACATTAAAGGGGGCAAACTCAGTAAGACCAGATATTTGGCTGCTGAGATAATCAGAGAAGAAAAGTTAATGTCTCTCAACCAGGATCTTGGTGGGAGGCAAGACAAGGCAAGGAAGGCTTGAGAGCCGGTCTTCAATGGTCTTTAAGAGTCGCCGGGCAGGAGGACTTGCTCAGCCCCAGTCCAGTGCCCCATCCTACTCATGGCCAGTGTCATCCCATGTCCTTTATAGGTCACAGAAAGAGACAATACCCTTACCAATGGAAGGTGTTGAGTCAAGCAAGGAGTATTGTGTCCTCTAGACCCTGCCCCCTTTTTTGGCTACACAATCTGGAACAGAGGAACCATCAATTTTGTTTGCCAAGCTTCCCATTAAAGTATGAATCAGGTTCATAAGGAGATTATTTCTCTTGTTTTGAAATGTGGGATTAACATTTTTGGAGAAGTGGCTTTATAAAATGCGTTTTGCTCAACTGAAAACATTTGAGGAATAATGGGGAATTAAGACAGTGCCATGGGCTCTTCAACCCTGTCTTCCGGTATGTCAAATTTCAAAAGATAACCATCTCCTTTGTCTAGAGATCTCCAGACTTCAGAGTTAAATCGAACATTGCCTTCCTAAAGGACACTGGTGGGCCGTCAGAATATCTAGGTGTGAGGGCCCTGGAGCCCTGCCCCATCCCACTAGATAGCTCTGATGACATTTAGGATTGGGGTGGAGAGCAAGTAGTCCCCTGCAAGCTTTAATGGGTCTGCAGTGTTTTCCTCAGGCTCTTGACGTTCGTGGTGCATACTCATCAGTCAGCCTTACGGCCTTGCTGGCCTGAGGCTCTGGATTCAATTTCCTGGTCTGATGTATTCCGCTTGCAGTTGACTTCTGTTCAGCCAGAAAGGCAGACAAAGATGACAGCAAGGTGTCTTCAAAACTCTAGGAATTATCAAATAAAACATAAATGATTTTTGAATTATAGAATTGGTACAAACGAATAAGCCCTGTCTCTGAGAGAAGGTTGTTATTTTTAGAAACTTTTGAGGTCAAGAAGCAGACTCTGAGACACTGCAGGCCATCTGAGGACAGACCAGTGTGTGGGACATCGTGGCTGCGAGCAGCTGGCTTTTCTCTGGTGACAGCCTTCACTCTCCATCCCAGACCTAAATGTCAAGAGGAAGAAGTTGGGGCAGATGAAGGAATGTGATGATGGAAGGTTGCTTTGATGGAGACTTACATAAATTTCTCTGTTTCCTGGGAAAGAACAGGAGAAAAGAAACAGAACACTGACCAGTCTCACACTTCACTGAGAGGGAAAGAAGCGAATGGCAATAATAAATGTTAGTAGACACGAAGGAAAAGGAGAGGGGAAGAAGCAGGGAGGGTGTGGAGTTCTGTGTGGTTCTCGAATGTGCTGGTGTTGGAGTAGAGCTGGGTGGGGGTTCAAGTCCCTCTCCAGCACTCACTGTTATTGAGAACAAGCAGCTAGCTGCCTTCCCTAACACAGACACTGCACCAATGAAACGGGAGAACAGAAGATACAACTCAACAGACTGCAGCAACATGTGTCGCGTATTTGGTGCACAGCTGAATACAGAAAAACTTTCCAAATCTGGGGGTAGAAATAGAGGGAAAGTTTTGAGAAAATTTTCACCACTTCAGAAGCTGAGAAGAGGTAAGATCACAGAAGACAGAACAGTGGAAGATGTGGGATTCTTCTTCCGCCTTCTCTCCCAGGAGCAGTGAACGTGCCTGTGTCTTGGAAATAGGCGTGGGATCAAATTTTCCCTCTGTCCTGGGGGACTCCTTTGCAGACTCCGGCAAGTGATTTCAAGACTCTCTGGCCCCCGCTGCTTGCTGCTTTCCTGCTGGGGCCGCAGGTAACTCAACTCTCTGTGGTGGACCTTTTGGGCTCGCCTTGGAGTCTGGGTCGGTGGAACTGTAAGGCTAACCCATACCCTTCCTGGAGATCTCTGCTAGCAGTTCAGTGCCGAATCATCCTTGTGTTCAAGATTCAACACCCTTCAAAGAGGCCGTTTCTCCTCGTACAGTTTTTGTTGCTGAATTTCCACCTGGACACGGTTTATCATCAGCTCCTGTCTGTGCTCTTTCATCCTGCCTACTTTCTGCCTCCCGCTCTTTTCATCCTCCTCAAAAAGCTTCTCTTTTTGACTATTCCTACTTCATAATTGATATACAAAGCATTAATTAGTAACATGTTGACATGCTATACTGAATGGGAATCAGCACCGAGCTGCCCCAGCCAGCCGTCTTCTGGGAGTCAACTACTCATCAAACAGCTCCCCTGCCTGATGAGAGGCTCGCGGCAGCTGCCGTCTGAGAAGGCGCTCCGCAGGGCCAGGGTGGGCTGGTCCTGGGGTCCAGGGAAAACAGCCGTGTCTCAGACCGTGACCAGCTCCATGAAGAACCACACCCGCTTGTCCACATCACTTAGAAATACTGAATTTCTGGCCGGGCATGGTGGCTCAGGCCTGTAATCCCAGCAATTTGGGAGGCCGAGGCGGGTGGATCACGAGATCAAGAGATCGAGACCATCCTGGTCAACATGGTGAAACCCCGTTTCTACTAAAAAAATAGAAAAAATTAGCTGGGCATGGTGGTGCGTGCCTGTAATCCCAGCTACTCAGGAGGCTGAGGCAGGAGAATTGCCTGAACCCAGGAGGCGGAGGTTGTGGTGAGCCAAGATTGCGCCATTGCACTCCAGCCTGGGTATCAAGAGCGAAACTCCGTCTCAAAAAAAAAAAAAAAAAAGAAAGAAAGAAATACTGAATTTCTTAGTGGCGCCTGATATTTTATTTTTCTTCCAAGTCAACTTCCAAAGGATAAGGATGCTATCTCTTTTTTCTTTATTTACAAAAAGTAACACTTAATGCAGGGAAATTGAAGGAAAAACAAAAGCAAAAATCAAAAGGTTCCCAAATTCACCACCCAAATGGACCTGTTGGCACGATTTCTTTAAAAGCTGTACACATGCATAACCAGAGAATTTAGAAAGTATCAGAACGTTCAGAATAGAAAGTGAATCTTTTCTTCTGGAATCTAGTTCTTCCCCTGAAAACGATTATGTTGTACACACATACACGCTGTTTTCAGGTTTATTTTCTTTGGTTGGACAGTTATTCATTCACCTTCTGTGTACTTATGTAAGTATTTCAGGATACACATTTTCTGTGAGAAAGTTGAGCAAAACTCCGTCTGTTTGTATATGCTGTGCTTCCAAGAGATTGGGTCTGTCCGTGTCCGACTTCACCACCTGACATCACAGCTTGATTCTGTGTTATTTCTACTTCTAATTTTGCTGGGATTCTTCTGTGGCCTAATAAGTGGTCAAATTTTTTGTAACCTGCTCTTTCTCTGTGGTTAGAGATACATCCTGCGATCTCTCTGGGTTAAGTTTTGTTATTATCTGATTTTGATCCTCCATCCCATATTCTGAAAGTGTGACCCCAGGTCCAGCAGCCCAGCAGCATTACAATGGCCTGGGGCCTTCTCAGATGCAAAATTCTCAAGTCCGCTTCCTCCCTAACACTGAGGCAGAAACAGGGATGGGCCCAGTGATTGGTGCTTGAGCACATCAGTGAATTCGGAGGCTGGGTCAAGCTTCAGAGTCACCGCTTTGCCTCACTGATGAATTTGTGAATTTGTGTCTACCTCTTCAGTCATGACATCATCAGGACGAGTTAGTCTCATACCCCTTCTGTATTTTGTTGATTTATTCCAGAAGGGCCTAGATCACATGCTTTTGGGGTTTTTGTTTTTGGCTCTTGTTATTTGGTCATAGAAAGCATTTCATCATCGGTGTAACTGTGTTAATAATTGTTATCCTTGCTCTCTAGTTTATTGA
Organism: Callimico goeldii; assembly: GCA_963573925.1. Taxonomy (NCBI): domain Eukaryota; kingdom Metazoa; phylum Chordata; class Mammalia; order Primates; family Cebidae; genus Callimico; species Callimico goeldii. Next base: position 33,949 of record CAUYOR010135116.1, read on the forward strand.
ACTCTGATGTGGCGTCGTCCTCATCTGATATTTTTATGGTGAACTTGAGGTTCCTTTTTGTTAGCATCTGCCTGGTTTATCTTCAGCATTCTCACTTGACGCGTCCCACTCACATGTGCCTCACTTTCACTCTGCAAGTCTTTATTAGGTACGTTATCTTGTATCACTTACTGGCTTTACTTTACCTAAATGCATTACTCAAGCACTACATTTTATCTTTTACATGTTATGAGCTTAACTTTTGGAATTTTAATTTGTTTTCAGTATATTTTTCATTCTCTCATTTACTCCAGGAATTGCCTTTCTTTTCTCCTTTCTTTCATTCCTCCAGTGTGTATGGTGTGTGTGTGTTTGCCCTTGGGTGGTTTGGAGGATTTATAGTGTGTTTTAGTCTGTTTGGTGGTTGTTACCAGGTCACACGTAACCCTCCGTGTCTTGATTAAGAAATGTGGGCAGCCTCTAGGACCGTCCTCCTGTGTCTGCCGCTTAGATTGTTCTCATTTATTTTTGTGGCTCCCTTTACTATAGCAATTTACTTTAAACTTTCTTTAACTTATGGAGTTAAAGAAAATAATCCTTTCTTGTTTTCTTCTTTGGTGACCAAAGAGCTGGAAGGAGTTTCTTTTCCACCACAACAGTCAGGCCAACTCGCCAACCGCGGACTTTAGACTGGTCCCAGCCTGGTCTCTGTGGCAAAAACCAATGCACAGAGTCCCGGGAGGAAACAGCTACATGAAATGATGAAACGCCTCCACTTGACAAGTAAATTGCACTTGTTAATCTTGTAATTTTCTTTATCAGTTTAATCTATTCTTTGGCATGCCTGGCAGGTAAACAGTTTTCATTTCCAAATGATAAATATGGAGAAGTTAGAGGCTTTTGTGGTGACATTAATTAAGTACTCAGAGAAAGGAATGACTCATGATTATGCCAACTGGAAAAATGTCATTGTGGTGAGACTCGTTTTATCAGTTTTGCTAAGAAATGTCAGCTTTTTCTGTTGTTTGTTATGGGTACAGCATAAAGAATGGGTCTTAAACCAACTCAGAACTGAACACTCCCTTACAAAGTTGTCTAGCATTTGTAGACTTTTTTCTTTTAAAAGTTTAAATTTAACTCAGTTGAACTCTTCACAGTCAAAATCACTGTTCTCTCACTGCTCCATCCCTCCTCTGATTCATAATTAGTCCAAATTTCACTTTCTTTTTCCTTTGTGCTCCACAGTCCCAGGCCTCCAAATCTGAAAAAGGAGGTCTCCATTTGGAAGTCTGGAGAGACCCACAAGCTACCTGTAGCATCCAGGTGGGATTATGCTTAACAGACAAAGCCACTGGAAGAGAGAAATACTGTCTGTTCAGCTGGTGTCCTGAATTTAGGGACCCGAGTGTTACAACCTTCATAAACAACCTTCCTGAATGTTTCTGCATTTCTGAATAAAAACAGCAGAAAGTTTTGCTTCTCCCATGAGATCTGTGCTCATAACAGCTTCCTTGTCTATGTCTACTGCCTTGGCCTTTATACTGACACCTTTAAAAATGCAGGAACGCTCCAAGAGTGTAAATAACTCTCTCGAGGTACTAGGACCAAGAGATGGTGCAGAGGGGTCTTGATGAAGGGGTTCCATTATTCCAACCTGCCTTGGTCTTCTGTGAGCAGCCTGATGTCCGGGGTGACTGCAGGCTGGGCAGTGGGTGGTAGTGTGAAGTACCCTAGAAGAGGAGAAAAGATGGAAAGGACTCTATTCACTCTTGATCCGCTGGCTGTGTTGTCCGAGTGACCTTGGGTGTGAGTGTGACCATTCCAAAGAGAGGAAACATAGAAACAGCTATGATTGTTAAAACAGAACTGTCTTGACAACAGTTGATGGGAAAACCTGCTATTTACGTTACTTTTGTGGGTGGCAGAGTATCCAACGTTCTTTCATAGAAGTAATTCTGTAAAATCAGCTTCTGTTTCTGCTCTCCAGAAGCCAGGTTTGTACTTTGATCAGCACAACTGAATGTGCGTCCTTCCCAGGTAACAGATGCCATGGCAACGTGCTCATATCCTCTCAGAACTCATTTCTGCAAGCAAAGCCTTTTGTTCTGGATGTAGGAACATACATACTTTGCCTGTGTGGCAAGTCCAAAGTGCTAGAGAAGACATACACCTCTGAAAATTAGCCTTTGACCAATGACGAATGGGTTTTGCCCTCGGGTAGACTGACTCTAGGTCACCTTCAGAGGTCCCACATTGGATGAAGCTCCAGTTGCCTTTGTGTTAACTTGTTGACAAAGAATCCCTGGCCAGGTGCGGTGGCTCACACTTGTGGTCGCAGAACTTTGGGAGGCCAAGGCATATCGATCATTTAAGGCCAGGAGTTCAAGACCAGCCTGTTCAACATGGTGAAACCCCATCTCCGCTAAAATTACCAAAAAATAGCCAGCTGTGGTGGTGCATACCTATAATCCCATCTACGTCAGGGGCCTGAGACATGAGAATTGCTTGAACCTGGGAGGTGGAGGTTGCAGTGAGCCGAAATTGCGCCACTGCACTCACTCCAGCCTGGGTGACAGAGTGAGACCCTGTCTGGGCAATTTGAATTTGTAAGATATACCAATAGGGAAGAAGTGAGTGGGATGATGACTGTGAGAGTGACTTGAGGCAGGGTGACTATTTGGGAGGCTGGAAGTAGGGTGCGTGGACTTACAATGCAGGCTGAGGAGCAGGTTAGGTACCAGCAAATCGAAAGGGAAATGGATTGTTTAGTGGTGTTCTGAGTTCTCTGACTGTGCCAGGATTTAAGTCAAAGATGAAAAGTCATGGGACAGAGGTATGGAGATATGTGAAGTTTAAAGATGGTCACTTTGGTAAGAATGGAACTTGAATTTTGTGGAGGAGACAGAAAAAGAGAAAGTGTGTGGAGAGGACCACAGATGAGAAGGCAGAGGCCATTTCAGGAGCAGGCAGTTCATCTTTCTCTCATTTGAAACCTTACAGGCAGTAGAGAACCACCGTGTGCTTTTAAGAGCAAAATGGCTTGATCATCTTGGACTCTGGATGGGTCACCTGGCGTCTGTACAGTGAAGCATCAGAGGAGTCGAAGTGAGAGTGGAAAACTCAAGACTTTTGAGTTGTGACCCAATATTGGGATATAGATGAAAGTCAGTGAGGGTTTGCCAAGGGCTGTAGTGGTGATGGAGAAGTAGGGATGGTTTTAAGCAGTGTTTAAGAAATAGAATCAACAGGGCTTCTTAATGCAGAACTTAAGACAAAAATGTAGATATCAATACAAAAATAACACTCCGATTTCTTTCTAAGGAGCCTGATTGAATGATTGCATCATTGATCAAGATAGAAAGTACAGACGAAGAGCACCAGGAAGACAGTGAGTTCAGTTATTGATTTCAAGGATTCTGAGCAACATCCAGACATGTAGACACATTCACACACATGCACATTACACACACGTGGGATGAGGGGGGCATGAGCCACACAGGGTGATTCAGGTGCCCTTTTACAAGAAAAAACAATAGAGCGTGTGACTATCATGCCTGAAGAATACAACAGCTTCAAAGATGTCTTAAACACCACTCTCTTGGAGCACAGGATTGTGTGTGTACGTTGGCTGATAGGAGGGCTGTTGCTTAGATATCAAAGAGACACATTATCTGGATGTTTCCACAGCTGTGTCCTCAACTAGCTTTTGGACCTCAGGCAAGTCATCCAATCTTACTGGAGGCCACTTTTCTCAGCTTTCGTAATTCTACTTTATGTAAATCCTCATTAAATATAGAAGCAGACGTAGTCACACACTATGTGTCCTTAAACAGACCAGCATTGAAAAGGAAGCTCATGATGTCAGAAACAAAACAAACACAACCCCAGCATACTGACAAACTATCTCATCAGGCAGGAGTTCCTTGAGCTGACACTGCTTTTGTTCTTTCCTGCTCTATCTGACACCACCATCCTTGAGACACAGACCTCAGCTCCACAGCCTGAGAAAGCAGTTCCTCACCTGTGTTCCGATAAAATTTCATAAGTAGCGTCGTGCTTGGATTATCCAAAGAGTAAACACACTTGAGTCTATAATGTCACAATATAAATAAACGCCTGGGTGAATGAACAAGTGGAGAGAAGTGACACATTGTCCTTACAGAAGAATTTAAAGTAACGTAAGAAGATGCTTGCCCCTTCAACAGGTGGAGCGTAATGTCTCTCCTCTGTTCAAACATGAGCTGCACATAGTGACTCACTTCCCAAAAGCAGAGTATGGAAAGGGGAACAGTGCCTCTAGAGGAGAAGAACCTGGCGGATAGGACCTTAACCAGCGATCAAGGTTACCAGCACCAGGGATAAACCATGCTGATACCTCGTACTCCCTGATATGATGTAATAAGAAGGGCACCATGCTTCCGTCACATTCTTTCCCTAGACCTATATTCCTGGTCTATTCATAAGCAAATGTAGAAAATCCAAATTGAGGTACAAAAATATCTGACCAGCACTCCTCAAAATTGTCAAGTTTGTGAAAAACAAGGAAAGGCTGAGAAATAGAGAGCAGGAGTCAGAAGGACTGAATTCAGTGGGTGACCCTAGAGTAGAAAAAGAACACTAGTGGGAAATCCGGTGAAATTTAAATGAAATAGAGAGGTAGTTGATAGTAGCGTACCAATGTTAATTACTTAGCTTTGAAAAATGTACCATAGTTAATGTAAGAAGTTACTACTATTGGAAACTGCATAAAGGGTATACCAGAAGTGTCTGCCCTACCTTTGCAATTTTTCTGTAAATCTAAAAGTATTTAAAATAAAAATGCTTATTAATTACTCACTAGATTGCAGCTCTGACTCTTACTGACAGAGCAGCATGTGGAGGCTCGAGTGGTAAATTTTTGCTCCAGAATGACTGCAGGAATAAATCAGGAAATCCAAGAGGACGCACAGACCCTCTAAGGAAGCAAATTGCTCCTGCAGGACCCAGGAGACACCTCAAATACTGTGAGTGCCCAACTGGAAAGAGGAAAGGGGGATCCTCCAGTTCTGAACACACACCCCCACTAGGGAAAATAAAAGTCTAGTTTACAGGAGAAGATTCTGAGATTTTGACCTTACCTGGAGCTGAGTCAATTTAGAGAGCTCAGCAAAATACAGGAGTAGAGAAAGCATCAGGAAAGGCCCTGTGAGCTTGCTGGTCCTCAAGCAGGCCATTCCTGCCCAGCATCACAGGGATCCTTCAGGAGAGCAACCAGAGGTGTGGAGAAAATGCCACAGAAAGAAGGAAATCTCCAGCTGAACTTTGCAACAATATGAATGGGTGAAGGAGTCTCCTGGCCAGAACTTGGGGGAGAGCACAAATCTGGCATGCAGACTCCACAGGCAGGGAAGAACTCAAGTCCTACTTTCTTTTGCAGCTGGGAGGCGGGTAGCCTGGGGCAAGTTCTCAGCCTTCCTCGCCCACTGCCTGGGGAGCATGGTGGGAGTGAGACCAGCCCTTTGGATCTTATGGGAACTGGGTAAGACCCGTGACTGCTGGCTTTCCCAACTTCCCTGACAACCTGTTTGACTCAGCAGAGGCAGACACAACCCTCCTAGGAATGTAACTTCACTCCCACCCCCAACAGCAGCCGCAGCAAGACCCTCCGCCAAGGAGAGTCTGAGCTCAGATACACCGAGCCCCGCCCACACCTGACAGTCCTCTACACATCCTGGTAACTGAACACCAAGGGTATATACTCTTGGGAGTTCTAGGGCCCTGACCACCACTGGTTCCTCTCCATATTACTGCAGCTGATGCAGTCTATTTCTTTCCCCTGCTACCTCCACCAAAACAGGTGCTGGCGTCCATGGATGAGAGACTCAGAGACAGTTAACATCACTGTTAACTTTGTGTAGAACTCTGTGCAGAGAATCCCCAGTACCAGCCTGGAGCCAGGTAGACCTGCTGCGTGGCTAGACCCAGAAGAGAGGTAACAATTATTACCGCTCAGCTCTCAGGAAGCCACATCCATAGGAAAAGTGGGAGAGTATCACATCAAGAGAACACCCTGTGGGACAGAAGAGTCTGAACAGCAGCCTTCAGCCCTAGACCTTCCCTCTACCTGAATGAGGAGAGAGCCTACCAAAATGAGAAGGAACCAGAAAACCAGCTCTGGTAATATGACAAAACACGATTCTCTAACATCTCCAGACAATCACACTCGCTAATCAGCAATGGACTCCAACCAGGAAGAAATCTCTGATTTACCTGAAAAAGAATTCAGGGAGTTAGTAATGAAGCTAATCAGGGAGGCACCAAAGAAAGGCAAAGCTCGACGCAAAGGCAAAAAATGATAAAGAAGTGAAGGAGGAATATTCAATGGGTTTAGTCTCAGCTATTTGCCGGGTAGGTAATGTGATTAGAAGGAAAAATCACATGATCATCTCAATCGATGCAGAAAAAGCACTTGACAAAATCCCTTATCCTTTTATGATGAAAACTCCCAGAAAAATCAGCATGCAAAGGACCAACCTCAATGTAATGAAAGCCATCCATGACAAACCCACAGCCAACAAAATACTGAATGGGGAACAGTTGACGCCATTCCCTCTGAGAACTGGAACAAGACAAGGATGCCCAATCTCACCCCTCCTCTTCCACATAGTACTGGAAGTCCTAGGCAGAGCAATCAGACAAGAGAAAGAAAGAAAGGGCATCCAAATCAGTAAAGAGGAGGCCAAACTGTCAGTGTTTGCTGATGGTATGATTGTTTACCTCGAAAACCCTACACACTCCTCTAGAAAGCTCCTAGAACTGAGAAAAGAATCAGCAAAGTTTCCAGATACAAGATTGATGTGCACAAATCAGTAGCTCTTCTACGCACCAACAGTGACCAAGCAGAGAATCCTCTTCTGTGCACCAACAGTGACCAAGCAGAGAATCCTCTTCTACGCACCAACAGGGACCAAGCAGAGAGTCCTCTTCTACGCACCAACAGTGACCAAGCAGAGAATCCTCTTCTATGCACCAACAGGGACCAAGCAGAGAATCCTCTTCTGTGCACCAACAGGGACCAAGCAGAGAATCCTCTTCTACGCACCAACAGTGACCAAGCAGAGAATCCTCTTCTACGCACCAACAGGGACCAAGCAGAGAATCCTCTTCTACGCACCAACAGTGACCAAGCAGAGAATCCTCTTCTGCGCACCAACAGGGACCAAGCAGAGAATCCTCTTCTGTGCACCAACAGGGACCAAGCAGAGAATCCTCTTCTGTGCACCAACAGTGACCAAGCAGAGAATCCTCTTCTACGCACCAACAGGGACCAAGCAGAGAATCCTCTTCTACGCACCAACAGGGACCAAGCAGAGAATCCTCTTCTACGCACCAACAGTGACCAAGCAGAGGATCCTCTTCTACACACCAACAGGGA